>JANHFX010012148.1:93604-116113 GCA_027560015.1 Chloroceryle amazona | reverse complement strand
GGGATTGAATGAGAAAAGGGTGAAAATGCAAAGCAAATGATTAAGACACCAAATTCCCTGATCTGATACCACACCATCTTCTGGCAGATGTATACACACACTTCATTGTCTTTTAAATTATTTTGTTTCAATATTTTTTCATGCAAAAGTTTAAATATAAATTATGCACAGCTGATAGCACATACCTACAGCACAGTTCCACTTATCTATGAGATACTCATCTTGCAAATTTTATCAAAAATTAGCTTCAGCATCATCAGTGTGCAGACAAAGGAGAAGCCACAAAAGCTGGGGTTCTGCTGCCTGGCATAATCCTATGACTCCCATGCTCCTGAATTTCTAGGTATCTAGGCATCACCTGAAACAGCTGAGGCTGTTTTAAACAAGTAAGGAGGGAATTCAAAACTGTCAGAGATGTTGAAGAATTAAGGCTCTAGGAGATAGTCTTGAAAAGGGTTCTTTTTGATAATTTTTGCCTGTCTTATAGGAAGACTACCTTTGATAATCTGAATGACTGGCTCAGAACAGTATTAAATCAAAGTTAGTTCCCACAACATCAAACTTTAATTTAGACAGAAATGCCTCCCTCAGAGTTGAAATGCTCTTAATACATGGTTAACCTTAATGTTGCATGTTCCCCTGATTCAACACAGTATTTCATCCTGACCTTTTGCTGAGAGTTAAAAATAAATGCTGACAATTATAATTATGTATAACTGAAGATAAAAGTAGACTCCCTCAATCAGTCTACTTTATACTAGAAACATTCCACTCACTTTGGCCAGTTTGCTTTCTGCAACTGGAAAGGTGAAAGGAAAGAAAGTTGAAAAGTTAACATGGCAAACAGAAAATATCTGGAATGACATACTGTTAGTTTGTAGAGATACCACTTGTGTTTATAAGCAAAAGGACAACATGCTTGTGAAACATGCTTTCATTGGTTCTCCTCTGAGGAAGGCATGTGAATGCAATGTACTGCTTTGCCAGGTCCTAAAGAGGAGTTCCATTAACTTTGCCATTGAAACACAGCCTAATTATGTTATGACAGACATCTACAGAAATACATAGTGCATATCTACAATTACATATAGTGTATATACACGCTTAGGGAGAGAGAGCAAAGTGTAATGACTGACAGACCTGACAACACAAGACAAGTCTGAGAACTAATCTATAGTGGAACCTTAATATTGAAGTTAAAATGCATGCACCTGCAATCAGAAGGATGTTGCTTCTAACTACTGCCCTGCCTTTCGTAAAGAGCTTTTTGGCTGTGTGGGGTGTTTTAAATTGACATGTGGTTTTAAAGAAGCAGAAATCCCTAAGCCACTTGATATACCATGGGAGGGTGAAGAGGATCACTAAAGCCTTGCTGTTTATGCTAATAAGTTAGTAACTCAATTTACTTGAGTACTGATCAATGCTAAACAATCAGAGAAGTTCATGTATTATGTATTTCAGAAGAACCTGTGCTTTTTAGTGGTATGTCACAAGGTTAAACTACTGGTAGACACTGTTTCCCTTGAGCCCAATTTCTGCTACAGTGCTTCCTATCCACATAATGAAGAAACAATAGCAAAATAAAGCATTGTTTGGAACACATAATGAACTGCTCTCATAAACTTCAACCTTCAAAAGTCATTATTTTTTACAGTTTGATGCAGCAGGCAATTATTGGGCCTCCATTCAGTTGGCTACATCAAGCAATGTACACTATTGTTTACCATGTCTCAGTAATTATTGATGGAACAATTGCCATGGCTTGCATGGGTAACACTGGTGCATTAGCAGCTGGAGCAGTTTGTTACAGACTTCCTGGCAGGTACACTCCAGGGCTGCAGAATCTGCCTCTGCTTATCATAGTTAACAGTTACTTCAGGAAATATCCAAAATATAAAACCTTCAAGTTACTCTTCCTCCTGCCACCATTTGCTGTGGTTTATTTAATCCTTTTACACTAAATTGTACTCCAATTTCCAAATAATTTATTTTCAGTTCACAGCACTTCATAAGAAAGTTTAGTTTGATTTTTAAACCAAATGAGACCATTTCATACTTATAACTAAAAGACAAAATACTTATGCATTCCTATGTAGCAGTCTGTTGATGAGGACCTGTGAAAGCCGTTTCTCTTAAATGGTAACTCCAAGATGATTACAAAGGAATAATAATTAATACTAAAACTGAACTGGTAAAACAGAGAGAAGATTTATTTATTTAATGTCATGTTACTTTCTGGATTGCATATGAACTAACAGCTCCTCCTGAAGTTGCAGGGCAATAATGATATGAAAATCATAATACTTCAAAACCATTTTTATTTGCTTTTGACCCGGTAACATTCACAAATACCATTTGGAATAAGTTGCCCAGAGTTTGTGGAATCACCATTCTCAGAAATATTTAAAAATAAATGGAAAAAACCCTGAGTAACCTAATGCGACCCCAAAGTCTACACAATTTTGATGGGTTTGGACAGGAATTCATCCAGAGATCCCGCATGGCCTACATCATTCCATGCTTCTTTGATAAAAATTGGCAAAAGAAGGTTCCTCAACACTCCACACACAATCCTACATTTCATGTAAGCGAAACAAATAGAAAAAGTGTAAGTTTTAGAACAGCTTTATATTGGATCAGGCTCTGAGAATTTCCAAAGAAAATGATCTGTGAACAATGGCTTTTAGACCCGAGGGAGATGGAGAATGTGTGATACCATGAAACACTTATTGAAATGTTCTGAGGCATTAATGCCACTATTTATATATCAACATATATTGCAAAGGTTACTTAACATCTCCTTAGATTAGTATGTTGTTCAGAATCAAATTAAAATTTATGACTGGAATTTTGAATAATTTATAGATATCACATGCTAGGGTACTTCAGAGTTTTAATTCAATGGAATGAATATGTACATCTAGATCAAATACATAATATATAGATATGGAATTAATTGCATACAGAAAGAAAGGCAGGGAAGAGAGCCAGATGAAAAGGAAGAGCAGGTGCACGTTCCACTGAATATAGACCCCTTTTTTGTGAGGTATGGAGAAAGCATTGGAAGAAATGGGTCACAAACAAAAAATAACAAAATGATCACGAAATTCATCACCTTCTATTCTGAACTGTATAATAATTGAAAACTTGCTGAGTAGTGCAAAAGGCAGGAGAATGCTCCTGTCCTGACTAGGAACATTTTGAACACTGCAAGTCACTTAAGAGCTTTGTCTCCAATCAACATTTTAATACAGTCAGACCCTTTCTGCCAGTCTCTGCCTGACTAGTCCCTTGAACTGTAGTTTGAAGTTCATTTTTAAACTAATCCGGTAGAATGCAAGCTGACTCATTATCTTTATTAGAGATCATTAATTAAAAGCAGTATTAGAACGCATTATGACCTTGGTATCCCAGAGTAATTTTTCAAGGTAAGTTAGATCTGACACAATGAAAAGAGACTCCTTTTAACAGTCAATTTTCAAGATAAAACTGTGAGCCCTTAGGAAAACCAGCATCATCTGCTATGCAATTTAACATTACAAAGAGTACAACTTACCATACGTAGCCTTTAGGTCTTCTAGGTATGTAATTACACGTTTTTACTAATAAGCATTAGCATATATTTACTGTAACAGTATTCCTGATTTTGTTTATCAGTAGTGATCTGTGCTGGTAACTGAGAGACTCGGCATAATTACAAACGTTTCTAAGAAGACGTAGACAAAATCCAGGAAATTAGGGATTTATAGGATGGCAGTCTTAATAATCCTCATAGTAATTAAAATCTCCGTATAATATTTGGTAACCAGATCAGTTGGATCGCCCTTCAAGCCTTTCTTGTGCACCCCTTGAATCAGAACCCCCATTTTTCTATTTTAACAATTTAGATTCTAAAACCTCACGGTTAAAAATTCAAGGTTTGGGATTGCTATTTAATTCAAAGCTTAAATCTGCAGACATTCGATTTTTATCTTCTTTCAAGGAAGTCTTTTTGAAATAAAGTAAACATTCCTTTATTTTCACTAGATCAGGTTAACATATTTCCACGGAGATTTGCTTTTGCAAATGGCTTGAATTAGAGCACTGCTATACTTATCATTATGCAGCTATTCAAATCAAAAATGTTTAGAACTTGGCAAAAGGGAGAAAAATAATGCCTATATATGCTGTCCAGACTCAATGCAGGCAGGCAGGCAAATGAGAATGTGTAAAAATCAAAATACTAAAAATCATCAACCAGAAGAATGCTTGCAAAATTGAAAATTATATGTCAGACATTAAGATATTAAATTCATATATTCAAGGTCTGGAAGAAAAGCATAGCAGCAGGATTATTTACAAAGAAAAAAGAATCTGAATTCTGAACAACACACAAGAAAGAAGTAATGCTATGTAAAATCTACGACCCAGAGGTGCAAAAAAAAAGGGGGTTGTTTTTTTCCTTTGTGTTTTTTTTCTTCTGCAGTTTTTTACACTGTGTTGAAGAAGGATTTGTATGTATCAGATACATACTAAGTGTGAGGATTTGGTCTCCTAGTGTTTGTGCAACCACAAGTTACCACAAAAACTGGAAGAAAAAATACCCTAAAATACCTAATGACTACAATGATGAGCTTATTTATCTTCTGTTAAATTTTATTGTGAGAAATAATATAACTTCATGAACCAATACACTATCTTGTGTGTTCAGGGGACCTTGACTCTAATCCTTCTTTGGGAGTTAACTAGTAGCAAAAAGGTGTTTAAGAGTCTTCATCTAGCCCATACAAATAATTAACATCACAAAAGCCGTCCAGAATCAGAATGACAAAAAAAAAAGGGGGTCAATTAGGTCAGAAATGAGATTAATTGACAGATACACCAAGAGAGACTTCTGTAAGTCTTCCAAAGGTTTTTAATCTCTTTATTTTATCAGTGGCATTTCCTTTAATCCATTACCTTTTTTCTTTAGGCTGCAGGCAAACAGAAAAATAAAATAAAAAGTAATTTAGGTATAAAATCATAAAATCATTCTAATGCCAGGTCCAGTGGGAGCAGAGTTAGGTGAAACCTCATCTGTTTAAAAATCCCAGGAATGTGAAAGCGATTCAAAGAAAATGATCTATTTTTAATATAATGATGTCCTGTCTGCAAAATATGATAATACAGGATAGACCTGAAACTAATCTGAGGAAACTTACTGATTCTTCCATAAAAAGTAACTGCAACAATTAGCAATTTAATACATTTTCATTTGTGAGCAATGAAGAAAGGTCTTGTTCGTATTTGATAAGAGCATAAAGCAGATCTGAGGCAATGTAATTAACTAGTTATACTTCTTATTAAAGTTGTCTTTTCAATCATAACGGATATTTATAACTTGCCATCTGAAATAACAGTTTATCTGCTTTCACCACACTGCTGCATTACAGAATACTGAATTTATTGTGTCTTTTTGTTCGAAAAATCTCAGAGCGAATAAATAATCATACAGACATCCTGTTCTCAAGCATCCTACTACAGAATCCTATATATATATATATTTGTGGGTACACGAACATACAGGCTGAAGTCTGGACAAACATGATGCTTAAACAGCTAACAATATTTTCTAGAATACTTTGTTGGACTAGTCTTTGTAAAGAATGGCTAAAAAAATCAAAATATAAAGTTACACTAAACTTTTAATAAAGAACTTCTATTCTAAAAGGGAAAAATAATGATATATAGCTTAATTACCATTTTGGACCCTTTTTCATATGCTTTTTATTATACAAGTGAAACAAGACAATAATTTAAAATGCAGCCCTGAAGGTGACAAAAGTAAAGGAAAGACTGCCAAAAGATAAAGATTGATGCCTCCTCCTTTTGAGAATATACAGAATTGTATCGTGTTTACATTTATTTCATTTTCAAAAGCCACAACAGAATATTCCTCCTATGAGTTCTGAGAATTAATGTCTCCACAGATGTAAAGGTGATAAGACAAAAAAGCGATCTGCCTTGACCTTTTTAAATGATTTTCTGGAGGTTTTGTTTTTTTTTGTATTTTGGGGTTTTTTTGTTGTTTTCTTTTTTAAAGTTTCAAAGGCATTAGGACTAAAAATGGAACAGGAATGATGCTCAAAATACTAAGAAAAGGCAAGTTTCTTCCTGCATCATTGATGCTAAAGTATTTTTGAAACCCCAAAATTGCTGCCTCTTTCATTGTGAAGCTGAGCTATACAAGATTTGATAGTTTACTTGCTTTGTTTGTTATATAGTATTGATTTCAGGTTTCAAACACCAATACAAACAAATTTATACCCCAATTAGCTTTCATTAATCAGTTTGTTTCCTGGGGCTATACACTACCACAGAGCAGACCCTGGCTAAACGATTAACTGAAAGCAGCAATGAGCAACTCTAATCAATTAACTTGAAGCTGGGAAAAACAAAACAAACAAAAACCCAACAACCCAAACCAAACCAAACCCTCACGTTATAACCTTAGCCTTCCACTGATTTCTCCTGTGTGGCAGACAAAACCTGGTTCTGATTTTTAAGTTGACAATTTTCCTTTTAAAGAGATGGATATAGAGAACAACAAAAAAGAGTCAATAAAAACCATACAACTGCAATAGACTCTGCAGGAAAAGCGAGAGATTTACCCTTTAAGTAAACATTTTGACTGGAGTGAAATACAATGCAACATATTTTTTAATGGATGAAAAAAGCTATTCTTGATCATTTTTATTACTAGTTAAGAGGAGAAAGGGCAGCTACGTCTGTATTTCTAATTGTGAGAAGCAGTAGCAAAGACCACGTAGCAACTGGGAGATCTTAGGCAGCCAAAGATGACTGATCTAACTTGGAAAGTAGGACAAGGCAGGGCCAGCTGCTCTTAAATCTCAGGTAATTATCTTAAGTCCTTCTTCTTCCCCCTTCCCTTCTCTTCCCTTGAGCTACAACAATAAAAACTTTTAAATGCATATGCAAATAAATAATTTAACTAAATCACTTTGATCACTAGAAATTGTTAGTTAACATTAGAATGTTTCAGCTGAGAGAGATTCAGAAAGATTAATTTGTCTTCCACTGTGCACAACAGCTATTCAAAATCCTCTAAAGACCAGGCTGTGTTGTAAAGAAGCATATTTACAGCTTTCTTTATATTTTATTTAGCAAGTAAATACTCTGGCATTTTCAAACTGAAGGTATCTTATTTGTTTTCATGGAACACCATCTTTCCAAACACCAGCATGTGCAGAGAACACTATTTAAAATGAACTCTGTTCACAAGCCAAAAACCTCTTGGGAAATTCTTGCCATGAGTCTCCAGATTTTTGTATCATATTTTACTGTTCATGGATATTGAAATTCCTACCCAACCATACCCTTAGATTTGGAAGAACATCATGATACCTTGCTGGCGCTGCAGCTATTAGTACCGTTTTGCTTTCCAGAGACCTATCCTAGTTAAAACTGCTCACTGGACAACATTCCTTCCACACCTCGAAACCACATCACTAAATGGCCTATGAAATTTCTAGGGGGCTACAGGCCATTACACTTTAAATATCGCGGAGTAAAGAATTAATGAGAGCTGAATACTTATTCAGATCTCAGTATCCTGGTTTACAGATAACACCCTTTCGAGGACAGTTTGAGGTTGCCCAGGAAAACATTACACTTAACTTTAACACAAACTTGCTTGAAAGTACATTGAAAATTAAGAACTTTCCGCACCATCCAAAATAGACATTATTGCTTCACATAGCTACAAGAAATAAAACCAGAGAAACCACGCTTAACCCATCAAATGAGGATTGCATCTTAAAGGCATCTTTCTTCCTGCATCCAACCGACATGCTTTAGATGCTTTCCTGACAAAACCTCCTCAGGCACTCTGTCTTCCTCAGGTTTCTTTAGTCTGAGAAGACCAGTTGAAAATGCTGCCTGTTAGCTTTTAGAGTTAATCTCTGTTTTGAGTTTTTCAAGGAGCTGAGCAGATTTAATACATTCCTCCCCACCTCGATTTGTTGTCACATCCCAAACATGTTTATTTTTAATTGTTGTAAGAAGCAGTTATTTAATGTATCCAAATAAATGAAATATGTTGATTATTTTATTCCTTCTTTGAGATGCAAATGTTGTTTTCCCCAGTCGGGCAGGCTCTCTTTATCTGACTGAGCAGTGAGTTAGTGATCCGCTGGCCCTCTGAGAAGTTACTCTTTCAAGCTCTTCTCCTTACTCATCTGGTAATCAAAGACCTGCGGGTAGACACATTCTGCAACAAATTGATAGTGAAAAGCATTTGTATACACTGAACTTTTATTTTTCATCAAGCTGTGCATATTGTCCTTTAGATAACCTCCAAATAAGATTAAGTATATGTTATGCCATGTGTCTTTTCATTGAAACTAGATATAGAGATAAGAAGTCACTTTCAAGTGACAGGAGTTTTGGAATTTAGGTCTCTTCAAGGTATATTCTAATATCGTCAAAAAAATCTTCTGTGGAGATGCACACTTTCATGTTTTTCAAGACATCAAATATCATCATCTTGGAGATGTAACTCCCTGCATCCCTTCCAAAATCTAATTCTCCCATAACAGAGCAGAAGAAGGTATCAGTGGGTTCAGGCTCACTATATACACTCACGTTATCCCAGTCTTTCATATGCACTTGTAGTGCAGATTCTTTTCTATTGAGCAGTGGGGTTATGTGACATTTAGATTATTAGTAGGTAAGTGCAGAACTACACATTTTATAGATGTTTACCAGAAGCAGGTTTTTAAAATTCTTTGTGATGATCCCTGTATGCAGCTGAACACGTGGACTAACACGTGAGAGATAAAAGTATTTTAGCACAATTCTTAGGGAGCATTTCAGATGCATGAATTTCAAAATTATGATGTGTTTCGTGACAATAACTAGCAGACCAAAGGGAAGGTGGCACGCCACTGCTACCACTCAAGTATTAATCAAGAAAGAAAGGAGTATTTTACAAACTCCCAGCTTTCTATTTCAGTCTTAAAGAAACTACCAAGTTTTTATTCCCCCAGGCCATAATTACTAGTAAGTGGAAGAAGCTCATGAATTGAAGATATAACAATTGTGATTTTCATAATTAAGGATAAAATTTTAAACATGGTTCAGATTTAAAGGAAGAAGAAAATTAAGGGTAGACTAAAAAGGTTTCAGAGCTAAGACTTTCATAATCCTTATACCAATGTTGTACAGAAGCTCTGCCATTCACTTCAGGGGATAAAAACCACAGTTTTAAGAGTTACAATATTTAAAAATTAAAGAGGTAAGAAAAGCCAGGTTGAGAAGATATTTTCTCACACAGTTCTTGTCAGTAGACCTCACAAGTATGCTTTTATATAAAGGATATCATCAGAAGGGGTGCCATGATTTGGAAGATAGTTTAAAAAGACTGGCATTTCAAAACTGAGGTATATAAATCATGCTCATAATGTGATCTGACGGAAAGAATATTCCCAATATAGTCATCTAAACTGCAGCTCCACTTTTCCTCAGCTTGTCACCTAACAGCAAGACAAAGTGTGTCTGTAAACGTCGGTGACAGCAGCAGGTACTAGCAAGGCTGCAGGAAGGCTTTTCAGGATGAAAATTCCAAACTCAGAGTGCCAAATTCTTACCTGGTTCAAACTGGAAATAGTTTTATTGAGATCAACAATGTTAATGCTTTATGCTACCCAAAGGTTTGGCCAGAAGAGTGGAAGGAATTGCCTTGCTTTACGGACAATTTTGTCAGTGTGTGGAATACAAATCTATTAACAGCGGAGGCTGGTGGCCAAGTTCAGGCCCTTGTTCCCAGCATCAGGAGAGTCTGCAGCGGACAGCAAGTACAGGGTGACCTTTCAAGAGTTCAATCTGCTGCCAAAGGAGTGACCTTGCATCTTTCCCTTGCATTAGAACTATGATGGTTAAATTGCAAAGAGAGTCGCTTCAGCCTCCTGAGGTGAAGAAAACTGCATTTCTCATTTCGCTTGATTCGTATTCCCTTTGTGATCATAAATGGAATCACCTTGATCACTAAGAGAGCCCCACGGCCATCTCCAATCTGCAGATAGATTCAGAGAAGAGGGGAGTCCTGTTTCCATCAGCACTTCACAGTGTCATCAAGCAGGTGAAATCTCATCATCGGAGCCTGAGCCTAAGAACAACCTACCATATATGTGTTTAATTACCAGAATAAATCCATAAGGAAAGCAAAATTACTGCTAAACACCCCTTGAAACATTATTTCCAAGAGACTTTTTATTCCCACGCAAACCCAATTCATCCTTTCTTTATTATTTTGCTACACAGTTATTAATTTTATTACTTAGAAGAGGACAATTTGTAATATATTTGATTTAAAAAGTCATTCAGCTATATGCTAGTATTATAGACCACTATTGCCACAGCTGCCAAACACTAACATAAAATAAAAAAAGGAAACATTTTTGGAGGCTTCTGACACTCGCAGAAAAGACAAAGGCAGTATTAGACACCATTACCTGGTGAGATACCTTCACAGATGATGAAGTGAGGTAAGAAAGTAGAAACAGAAAGGTCACCCTAAAAGGATATTGCTATTATGTTAAAATGTTTTATTTGCCAAATATTGCATTTATGTTCCATTGCAGATTTACCACTGAAGCACAGTAACTGCACGGAGTGTAGGCAGCCATCATTAATTATACAACAGCATACCAGTGTTGAAGGTGCATTATTAGTTATTAAGTTTCAAATAAGGAACTGTATTTACCATTCACTCATTAAAATGTGCTTTTTTACCATAGCTTATCCAATTAGTAGCAAACAAATTGTTCAAGACCTGTTGTTATCACTATTACAGAAGTACTTTTAACAAATATAGTAAACACAACGGCCAGACAATCACTTCTTGAAGCGTTAAAAGCCAAACTGAAAACAAAGATATGTGTTTGATAAATAGCACTTTAATGGAATTACCTAAGAATACAATACTAAAATTTGTGGCCATGTTGCATACTCAAAAGATCAAACGACTCTATGCTTCCGTAAGTAAGAAATACACTGAAAAAGCTTTTCCATTGCATATTCTGAGCTGAGACACAGGCAGCTTCTCTCTGCTGCCCTGAACTACAAGCAGTGCTGCAGTGGATGACTTTATTTCCTTAGCCTGCATGGTGAAAAAGTGCCTCAAAATATAATTTATAGAATGTAACTTTATTTGTGAAAGATTTTCAATTTCATAAACTAGATAAAGGAAATCTTTTTGCTGACTTTCTTTTTTAGGCATCCCTTTGGGATGCCTACAGGGGCACATATAAACCATGAGCACCCACATTTGACCGACCCAAGACAGCTCTGCAGAAGCAGCGTTTCTCCTCCTCAGCACAGCACTGACCTGTGCTGCTGTGTCCTGCTGAGGGGAAGGGCCAGAGCCAGCCCAGACCCCTGGAAACCCAGAGAGAGACAGCCACAGTGTGTTTCCAATAAACAAAAGCTGAGGAGTTTCAGCAGGTGATGGTTAAAATGCTCGTGCTCTGACAAGAAAAAAAAAAGGTAAGAAGCTAGTAAAATATATAAAGATTAATTTAGGTTGGAAAAACTTAAGTAGAGGAAATTGGATGAATCCCCTTCCTCAAAAGACCCAACTTTGATCCTTAAAATCTTTCAGTAAGTTCAAATTAACTACAAGTAATCGCTATTCACCACTGCAGCCTTTTCTTTACCCTCACTTAAAGCTTTGACCTCATTCTTACCCAGCTAATTAAATTCTGCTTAAATATTACAGATGGCTTTGATAAAGTCTTCCTGTGCTTCTTGATTTTACAGGTTTGACTTCAATAGCACTACTCAATACAGCTGCTAACTTCAAGCCACACTTGCAAAGTAGGATCTATAGGTCACTTTATCTGTGAAGATACTACATTGCTACAAAATGTGAAGGTTTCCTGATCAGTTTATTACTTCTGTAATTGTCCAAAGCCAAGCCAATTATGTCAGAAAAAAAGACAAATTGCCTTGATTGACATTAAATAACTCCAACTAGAAAGTCTTCATTTACACGCTGACTGGACTGCAAGAATTTACCTTCATACTTTTATGATCCTATATTTAACCAAGTATGAACGAACTTTTAGGAAAGAAGCCATTAAAATGCAATTATGTATTTGTCCATTCATTCTGTTGTGCAGCCTCTCTCTAAAACAAGTACAAAGGTTTATCACAGAGACAGAGAGAACCAAAACCTGACAGATACAGTCAGGTGGTTTCCGAGCTGAAAACTCGCTGCTCCACAGACTACAGAGGCAATACCGTATCAGGAAAAGGCACTTACATGTCAGAGTGATTTTGTCAGTGCTCATTTTGTTACTGTTATTGTGCCAGTGTGAAGTCAAACATGGTGATTACAAATGGGAGGCGAGATAAAATCATGAGATAATCCCGCTGCTCTTATGGAGCCAAAACTTGATTATCGCAGAGGTTTCATGGAACAAGGACTGTGAAAAATGCAAACCACAGAAAATTAAATGCTACAAATAATAATAACAACAAAAAAATCTACTTTATTCCAAGTCTGTATATGCACTTTTCACTAGCCCACTTTAAGTGCCTTTTTTATTTCAGAGCTACAACTGACAATTCTAGTAATCAAACCAATAAGCTGGACTCCATTCCATCAGCCAGTGGATGTGACAGTAATTGTCTTTCTCAAGAGGCACTTCCAGGAGAAACAGAACTACTAACTTCTAAAAAAAATTAATGAAGAACAAGATTACATATTATTGAGTTCAATGACAAAATATCAGTTGACTTTAGGAAGAATAAGGAAGCCTCCTAAAGGCAAAAGACCAAGGTTACAAGTTTGAGAGTAGAATCTGTATTTGTGCTCTTTATTTCTCACTCCCTTATAAATGCAACTGAGAAAGGGGGACTTTATGCTGAAGAACTTACACAATTTCCATGGCATCACTCAGGAATGGTGAAGTATAACCAGGGATATCAAGGGGATGGTAGTTTACGAAAGCTAAAAAAATCTGGTCCAATCTTTTTGCAATAAAGTGGCTCTTCCAAAATGAAGACAAGGGTCTAAATGCAATACAACTATATCACAACATCACCAACGAAAATACATAAATAAATAAACACCCATTGAGAATAGCAGCTGTGCTAACACGTTAAACATTAGAACAGCGATGTTATTTAAAAAACCCACTAGGTTTAGCTGGAGGTTATTAATAAACATTGAGCGTACAGAAGTGTATCTGAACTGTGTGCTGCATCTCACTTCTTTTTCAGAGTGTAAAGTCTGCCATAAGCTATTAATAGTATTTTATTTTCTTCAAGTCTCAACTTTATGAAACTGAGAGCATGCACAAATAGCCTATGAAAATGCCATTCCCCTATAGAGGAAGAAAGTCTGAAGATAATTGAAGAGCACCTTGATTATTTCCAAAGCGCTACTGTACGTAGAAATTCTGCTCTGCTGAATGCAGCACAGGACTTTATATGGCAAAGATTTTGATAATAGAATGTTCAGCAAACAACTTCTGACTTCTCACCTTGAATTTAATCGGATATTTTTCCAGAAAAATCTTTGGGAACATCATACATGAGAAGGATAGTCTTTCTAGCACCTCTTCAAAAAGTAATTTAAAGATGGAATATGTCTTGAAAGCAGTATCTGAAGGCATGCTTGGAAATACCTACCAATGTGTTTAATTTTTTTCTGTTTCATTTCTTGAGTGTGGCAACAGATACTGAAACCATAAAAATAATTGATTCTTGAGCACTAAGTGTTTCTTCTCTGTGTATAATGCATTCAGCTGATGTGCTTATGTCATAGAGATAGATGCCAGTGATAAACTGATAAAGTACTCAATAAATTTGTTGGCCTGAGTATTTCAGGTGAAAGAATCATAGTAAAAATCTCAATAGTGCTGCCATTAAAGATCATTATAAAGATATTATTTCCTTCCTCAAACATGTGAACCAAATGCAAAAGAAGAAAAAGCCCTCCTTTTGATTGCACAAACCCATCTACATCATATTCTTCTAACTTGTATTTGGATGCAGTTTTTACTTTAATTACAGTGCCCCAGATTGTAAATCACAGTTCTCAGTGAGATTGCAAGTAAGTTTATTTCTATATAATACATATAATGCAAATATTGTCAATGCTGAAAGAAATATTTTTGTTGGTTTTGTCCTGTCAGCTTGTGAAGTATCATCAGCTACACCCATTAGACAATGCTCTGGTGAAGAGAAAGTAACCATATATAATATTATAATCTCATACTAGATGTCTGACTACTAGGAAAATAAGTATTTTCCAACTACTTCTGGGAGTTGTAATGTTGAAAACACAAAAAACCCCCACAATGTCATGTTGCTACTTTGTTAAGTACAAACAGTAACAATGTTCAGTCTCTTTGTGTTTCCAGTCTACTCAAACTCAATTCAACAGTAAAGTCAACTCTTGGTGTTAGGCTAAAAGATATATTAAGTATCTGCAAAAAAAAATGAAGGTAAGAGGATCTTCTTCCAACTGTCACAGTAAATTTGGATTAAATGCTATCTGTCCAGCAAGCAGATTTTGCAATACTAACACGTGTTAAAGACCCTGAATATTTAACTTTAGTAAAGTGTTTTCTGAAGGAAATACACAGGATAGAGAGTATAAAGGAGCAGACATTTCAAGCTCTTGGAGATGCTGGACGTGTTAAGCACATTCAGACTGCAGCAAGCCACTCACTTTCATGCCGAAGGTCAATAAGTAGATCTGCAGCTAATTAGGCTTGTTACAAAAGCATCAGCTTGACGTGTGAATAAATCATCTGCACTCTGCATGTGCAATGGGCATTTGGTCTCTTTGAGCATTCAATGGGAGCTGGGACAACAGGGCAACTGTAAGACACCTCTACCAGGCCAAGTCACCTCCAGTCTGCTTCTGGCTGCCTAAGGTGCCAACTGTGAATTCGATGAATAGATCTGGAATTACATTTTTTGAAGGTCACCACTGGTCTTGTGACCACAGGCAACCCATCACATTATGAGGGAAGGGATAAAAAGCAGAGTGTAACCAGCTGGCATTTTAAAATTAGATGTTCAAATAATATCCAAGGGTGTTAGGAAAGGAGAAGGCTACAACTAAGATTGTATCCATGGCCCTGATAGGGGCTACATGTCACAAGGTTGGGAAAACGCTCTCAGAGATTGAACCTGTCTTCACAGCTTTCTTTTAACCAGCAGAAGTGCACACAGCCATCCACTAGCTCAAAACAGGACTTTATATTCCTTTATATGTCCTCTGATTGACATTTTCATATCTGTATTTACTCTGTCTGAATGAAGGATTTCAGCCTCACCAACTTTAGTCCTTACATGTGAGTAAGAAGTAAATACACTCCTATTTGGATTAAGAACAGTGGGGAAATCTTATTTCAGTGACACTTTCGGAAGACATGTGTCTGAAGCTAAATCGGCATAAGGCAAATGGATTTTTCTTAGTATTCTGGAGTGGCTCCTTTGCTTTCTCACCCCACATATATTTACCCACCCGCTGCTCTCACTAGTATCTCACCGGTATCTGCTTCACTTTCAGTATTGAGTTCCTTTAACGTAAGCTAAATTGGGAATTATTTGATGTCTCCTGAATTAGCTATTTCTAACAGGAACATTATCCTGAAAGAAGTCTAGCCACTTGGGAAACTCTTGTCAAATGCAGCAGACATCAAAGAGAAAACTCTCCCTGCCATCCTCTGCTCAGCTCAGCAAGAAGTATTCACCCACCCAAGCTTCGCTTTTCTAAAGCTCTGGCTATTCTACCATCAGCAATCTACAAGCAAAGCAAATGCAGAAGGTTTTCCTGCGTTCTACACATCTCTTTGAAAAGCCAACAGCCCCTGGGCTACCAGGGAGCTCTGCTGGAGACACCAAACCGTACCGGTGACGCGCAGCAGCCATCGCGGCAATGGCCGTGATTTCACCACAGAGATTCTTCACGCAGAATTTTCTCTTCTGCATTACTCTGGCACACAGGTGAACACCTACCCACGTGGTGTTATCCAGCACCTAGAGAAGCAAGCACTGCGCTGGCCGCTATGGACTTGGGAACTTGTCTTCATACTGCAAATGTATATTGAAGGGAACACGGGCAGTCAAGGCAGCCGAAATAAATTCAGGTAACGTGGTTCCCTCCCACCTTGCAAAGAGCGCACTGAACACATTTTCATGTATGCTCTTTGGCCATTCCTGTGCTCTACTTTCAGACAATAAATTGGCTATCTTGACATCTCTCTGATTAGTACTTACACCTCCATACTGCTTGCAGTTTCACCAGTCTAGACTATCTTCGTTATCTGAAGCAGCAATGGCCTCTACTAATCCTGTCAAGAAGTTTGTACAGACTCATGGTAATCTTGGAGCAATAATCTTGCAGCAGTTTGTGGCTGACATGAGCAAAACCTGTGACTTTAACAAAGAAAAACACTGAACGAACTGAAGTGTTTCTAAGAAGCTGCAGGAAGAACATGAGATAAGGAGGCTAGGCATCAGTGTACAGGAAAGATAAAGTGATTAAAGGAAGGGTACTCAGGAGGTACCCTTTTTTTGACTCCGTAGTAATTCCAGGTGGTCTCTGAGATTTCTTGGCATGACAAATCTCACACTGCTACCACTGCTACTTGCAATTCCCATTTGGTTATTTACCAGTTTAACTGTCAAAAGACATACAAAAATTTCCTTAGCAAAACGGATGGGTTCAGCCCCAATGCATGAAATAACTCACAGAGTAGTATCTGAAATATCATATCTTGCAGAGCTGCATGACTGCAAGAAGATTTACATGGTTAAAAGAATTATCCAACTGTTTCTTCTTCTGCAATAATCTCAAAGTCTATGTATATGCAAAACAAGAGAATGTCATTCTCTTGAGTACAATAGCCAAAAAAAATCCTTTACTATTTAATTGTAATGGTGTCTCTGTATGCAAGAAAAGCATAAAAACAAGTTTCCTTTCTGGAACTAATACTCGAACTGTCAAGAATAGCACTTGATGTCAGGATTTTGAAGTTGCGGACGAAATGACAGACCAGCAGAGTGAATCTGATAACAGATTAATGAGATGTGCTCCATGTAGTCATAGAAGTACTTAGAAACAAGGAAATGGGGAAAAAAAAAAAAAGAGAGTGAAATGACAGTGGAGAGAGCCTTCCATTCTTATCACATGAAAAATGTGATACAGAAGTCTATAGAGAAATTGCAGAAAACCTGCATCAAGGGCCAGGGGAGTGAACTGCAATACCCTTTGAGATGCGGTTTTCCCTTCACATGCTGTCGAGCTACGACCTTTGTTACGTGGTATTTGGAGTACTCACTATACTTGCTTGGGCTGCCACTGATTAAAAGCAGCTTTAAATCCACCACTTTAAAAACTACCAGTATGTGTAGTTCTACAGACTTCTACAGACAGCAGCAGTTCAGATACGCTGTCAGTTGAGCACTTTCTTACACCTGCCAACCAGCTGAAGAGGAATCCCCATCTGGCAGGTAATCCAACTCTAAGTTACATTTCTTGATTTAACAAGCCTGTTCTGACTCAGAACAATAAAAAGACTCTGTGACTGTGTATTTCTCTTGGTATTCCCCCTTCATTTCTCATTAATTCCCATTCATATGGCGTGCCAGAGCTGTGTGCTGTAATGCACCAAGTAGTACCTAAGACCAGTGCCAGCTCTTACTTGCTCACTGTACATTTAAACTGCCTGTTTACCTGCTGGCATACAACTCTCAGCATGAGGATTCCTCAGAAGGGAAGAGAATGAATGAATGTTGGCCTTTCCAGGGTAATCAACACTTCTTTACAACTCTATAACTGTGGTTAAGAGTAATGAACAGGTCCACAGAACATCCTTGTATCTCATCTCAGTTTAATGTTCCTACTATACATACTAATAAATTTGTTTCATGATTCTACAGGCTTGCCCCTAAAGGTCTATGCAATAGGAAAAGTATTCTCTCAAATGTATTTGCCTGAAATAGTATGGATTTATCTATCTGTCTCAACAGCATGGAAACTTCATCTGTTCAATTCCTACAAGAATTATAGGACTATTTCCATTGCTGAAAACTCAGGAGACAGCACAGCATTAATATAGATATAAACATCCCTGGTCACAGTGCCAAATGCAGACATTCCAGCACTTAATGCTTAACGAAAGCTAAGTTGTCATTTTTCAGAGATTACCCTGTTCCTCTAACACTAACAAACTGGACCAGGGCAGAGACTCAGGTGAATACAACCTACTGCACCGTCAGTGGAACACTAGTAATAGAACTGGAGTCAGGGTGAGGACAGCAGTATGGAAAAATCAAGGATTATAGTCCACCTGACAGTACTGACATGGAGATAAAGCATAATGCAATGTATTACATGTTCTTCAACAGCTCAGAAAATCAGCAGCTCTTCAGCCATATCTCACTGATAAGAAAGAGGCTGTGCATGTGGATCAGCAGCAGCAGTATTATTAGTTATAAAAATGCAGCCTCAGGTGAAAGAAGTCATTAGCTTGAAGATATTTCAGGAGATGTTTTAGCAGCCAGCTAATACAAATCTCACCCATACAGCACTGTCACCTTTAGCCCCACAGCACACCCAAAGTCGATCTTAACTAAGCAGGAGAATATGACCTGTTGTATTTAGCTGTTATGATAGAAATCAGACAAAAATCTCATGTCTTGAATACCTTGTGTCTATGAAGATGCCAAGGTACATTGAAATAATATGAATCTATGGAGATAAAAGAAATAATAATACATTTTTAAAACCCAGTAAATTCTAACAATATTTCCCTACTTCAATTGAAAAATCCAGTTTAATTTTCATTTAGGCAAAGTTTTATGTATTGTGAAGAAAATGGCAAGAATTCTGACAAAATTATGTAAGTTAGAACAACCCATCAACTTTTAAAGACATTTAATTGAAGAACATTAGGTCTTTTTTCTTTGAGATCTCTGTCACATAACTTTTGTCAATTCTAAAGGATTACTTCAGTATTTGTCAACTCAGCCTAAATGTGGAAATGAAAAAGGATAACTCACAAGACAAAATGTACAGCAACAAGAAACCCTACAGAACATAGAGTCTGGTGTGAGGTTCAACACTTTACTGTTTAGACAGTCTAGATGGTACTAGATTGTGGAAATACAAGAATTAAAGTCCTAGAATCAAGAGGGATCATATTTGGAAGTCCTTACCTCTTCTAGTCAGTTTTAGGTATTTTTTATCAATAATTTTCCTGGTCAAGAGTCTTCATTTTAAAACACATAACATCAATTCTGATCAATGAAATAACAAAAAATAACCTTTTAGTGGCACAGTGAAGGAAGCTGAAATATTGTTGCATTTCAAGTTCAAGTACAGGAAATAAACTACACCTACCCAGTGAGACTCTTGGTAGATTCTTATTTGTTGCCATTGTTGTTCTTCACATAAAAACGGCCTTGGCTGTAAACTTAAATTTAAAAAAGCGAAAGAAATAGCACATTTGCTGCTGTCTTGCATTTTGTAGTGGTTTATTTATGGATTTTTTTTTTTTAACCTTACAAGTTTAATGGAATTTTTACTGTGACTTTATAGCTCTGTGATTTATAATACATCAAACAAGTCAAATCAATCAGCAAAGGCTTAAAAATCAGCACAGGTTGATACGGCTCCTTTAAAACAAATCATTACAGCTGTTAGAACTCAAACATACATAACAAGGATTGACCACTAATGTGAGTTATTTTAAAATCTCATTTTCTCGGTAAGAAATGCTGCCCTTTGTATAGAACTTTTTCACGATCTAATAAAGCTATCCGCAGAAATACAGCAGAACACATAGTTCTTCTTTTTAAAGCTCTTTAAATATTCTATACCATTCTTTTAAAGGAAACCTATCCATATTCTTTCTCATTGGTATGGCAAATTATTTCAGCTTCTTAATTGGCACATCTCTATCATTAAGCTTTAGGACCCATAACTCCAATTATGCTATAAATAGAAGCACATATACTTTAAACATTCTTTTTAAGTCAGTAAATGTCTTTTCCATTATTGAAGTATCTAAATTATAGATAGCACGAGGCAGCGTAACTGTGACCAGAAAACAATCTGAGCTGAGATTTTTAAGATAACATTTAAAGAAGTCACATGCTTGTAAAGACTTTCAGAAGGGAGATTTTAAAAGTCCAGCTGACATACACAAGATGAACAATCCCATTGCTCCTTCCCGCATTTTGCAACTCCTTTCTGCCGGTGGTTTCTGTGCCACATAAAACTAGGCACCGGGAATATTACAAACCGCAAGGTATTGTTCAAGATTGGGATGAGCAGCTGCACAAAACCTGAGGGATGTGCACTTTGCAGCGGGTGTTCAGTGCAGTTTGGTTGACAGAGCCAGCAGGACTATTCAGGGAAACAGGGCAAGCCAGTATACTTGGGGAGGCTCTTTTATCTTACAGAGAAGTGAATCTCAGCAGAAAGAGAGGTGTATATATACACACTATACATGGAAGACCAGTTTTAACAGGAAGAAAAATCAGCAGATCATTTTGTACCTGAAGGGTATGTATATAGGAGTCTATAAGTTCTAAGATGTATTACACTCACTTTTTATTAGGATCGATAGACCAATGAATGCTAGTTTTAATTTGTCATAATAAAATAAACTTTCTCTTAAGCTAGAACTAGATTTTGATTGTAATCAATTTAACACAATCACACAGTTAAAACTCTCAGTATGAAGAACCTATATAATGATGAATATTTTATGTATGTCCTTGGAAGAATACCAACAACCAGCTAAAGTCATGTGAAGAACTAATGGCACTATGCAGTAAATAGGAAAAAGATTGGTTCTTTTTCTATTCCCAGACCATTCAGTACAAGAGATTCACTTTACAGTCCATTCCAGCAAAGAAAACCAATGACATTTCCTCCAAAAGATTCCTCCTGCCTTTCTAAGCAGAAGATTAATTCATGGCATCCAGAAGTCCATTAAGCTTGATAGAAAATTGCAACATACCCTTACCTTCTTCTTTCTGTTATCAGTCCAAGGGAATTGTAAATTGGTGGTTGATGTTGTTCCCCAAACACATGAACAGTCTGTGAATTACCCCATCACCCAGACACAGTTATGAGTAAGACAGGTTCAATCTAGAACAGAGATGTGTTTTGTTGTTCTGTTCATCAGTGTTCAATGAACAATGTGCAATGTTCAGTGTACTCCCAACAGCTACAGCAGAACCATTTATAGAGACTCTCGATCTACAGGTAGGACAAAGATATTCCTTTAATAATAATTTAATAAATAATAATAGATACTTTGATTTTCTTATATTTGAGTTTCTCTTACTGAATGTCCTGAAGCTGATGTGAGTTTTGTTCATTATTTCATTATCATCCCCTCAGAAACAATATTTTGACAGCATGTGTTGATTTTTTAGTTCCTGTCAGATTCTTATTCTCTACTTTCCCAAAGATGAGCATCTGCCCTGCAGGTATGTTTACTCAGAGTTTCTGTTTGGTTCTGGAGACAGAAAGTGCTAACGAATATCAGAATGTATGTGGAGAGAGAACAGCGTACTCCTGAAGTCAGTGCCAGGAAGTGTGGTGGTGTCATTAAGGTAACTGACACTTAGAACCCCCTAGACTGTCAGACACACCAGTGCATTCCTGCTGATCATACCCCTAAACCTCAGGTTAACATCATTATTTTCTCTCAAGCAATACTCAGAAGCCATATATACAGAAAACGATCTTCCTGTTCCCGTACTAGAAACTACAAAGCACCTGAAATTCATCAGTTCAAAAGATGAACGTGATGCAATTATGAACAGCCACCAATTTAACATCCAGTTCTAGTCACTTCTTTCCAACACATACTGAGTTATGTCAGTTTACTTTGATTTGTCTCACTGATTTTTTTCTCTAGGACCCTTATTAAATTTTGCTATTAACAAGAATTTTAAAAACTTCACTAGGGAATGCCTAAGTTTCTTTTTGGTTTTGAGGAAGCTCTTTTCCTAACTATTTGTATTCCAGATAGATGCAAAAAAACCACACAACATGGACATTGCCTCCGTTTTTAAGCTTCAGCCATCATACTGTCACTTAGGTTTAGACTGGGTTTTATTTCAAAGCTGATGGTTACAACCCCAGTTTCACTGAAGTTTATACTTGAACTTCTTTCCTAAGAATAAAATTTAACAAGCGTAACACAGAGTTAAATCAATGATTTTTTAGAAATATAAGATAAGAAGATAGCGAAATAAATTATTGCTGACTGTAAGAAGAAAAAATGGAATGGTGCTCGCATGAGAATTGCTGGCATCATATTTTGGCAGGTAATTTAATCAACCCAACACATTTTTGGCATCTGGTCACATCTGAAGGAGCTCGTGTAAAGGACTGCACACTTATGTGACTGACCTACCACAGATAGTATTTTCTTATTCTAAAGATATTCTGCTTATCAGTGACAGAGAAGCAGTGCTGAAATA
>JANHFX010012148.1:66644-93504 GCA_027560015.1 Chloroceryle amazona | reverse complement strand
ACTGACCTACCACAGATAGTATTTTCTTATTCTAAAGATATTCTGCTTATCAGTGACAGAGAAGCAGTGCTGAAATAATAACCAAGTTCTTGTATTAGATTTTTAAAGATTTTTATCTCCTGTCTCATAACACGAATATACCTCCATAATACAAGCAACACAGAAGCAACAGATATTTTGTAGGAAAGGAGGAGAGTGTGCGTGCATCAATGGTTTCTAGAAGCAAAAACATTGCTAAAAAACTGGGCATCAAAGAGTCTGGGACTTACAGTTGTTAAGTGGTGCAAATGCTCATCGGCTCTCCTCATGGGGATCTCAGTGTCTGCCTGATACACTTTACATACTGACTTTCTGAATTCACTTGTAAAAAAGCAAATGGATAAAATTCTCTTTCTTTATTCCTTTCTAGGAAATTTTCACTACATAATTACATTCTAAGTGTTAGTGAATGTGCCAAACTGTGATGGAAGCAAACTGAATAGACTGAAGGATTAGCAGCTAGTTTTATGAATGCAAATGAAAGTAAAGAACTCTTTAATTTATTCCACTCTTTAAAAAAAGCCCAAACCCAAAACCGGCATATAAACAAACAAACACACAACCCCTATGATTGTAAGCATGCTACATAATATTTTCTTTGCCTTTTTTTCCTCTCTTTCCATCTGGAACAATTACCTTTTTAATAAAGTTTCAGGGATTAATTTACCTATTTTTAAGAGCTTTGCAAACAACAGGTTATCTATCATATTGTTTACTAAACACTAGGGTCTGCTAAAGCCATATTATTTAGAATGTCACATTTGTTTACGAATAAATATCTGATCTCTTGCATCTAGTGCTGTTGCACACCCTTTGTGGGTGCTGTAGAGTCCTCCAGTACATCTCCATTTTCAGAGACACTTCTGTCTACTCCTGAATCCATCAATGTTCTGGATGGCTCTTCTCACCCCTGATAACCACGATCAGACACTGTCATGTTCAATGCTACTCTTAGTTTTTCATTTTTAGTTCATGCACTGCTGCTGACTCCCTTTGTTAAGTTACCTCTGCATTTAATGTTTTGAGTCTATTACCTCAGCAACTATACACACAAACTGGGGGGGGGAATTATACAAACATAAGGGATTTATTAATACTTTGCTTTTCCCCAAATATTGGTCTTTTATGTGGTATTTAAGACTGGACTATAAAAGCAAGAAGAAACATATCATGAACTCTAAATCCATTCAGCTCATTTTCTAAGAGTTTGATTTTTTTTTTTCATTTAGCGGGGTGAAGTCAAATGCTGAGTTAAATGATGGCTAATAATTAAGGGACTATCTAGTCAATCAAACAAGACATAAAGCATTTAGAATGTATAGAATTCTCCCCTAAGAAATGGTGGCTAGTGTTTCCTGCTGCATACTTATGTTCTTTCTTGAGATGCTCATTACTAAAAGACAAACACACAGAATCTTTAGTTACACCGAGGATCCTATGGGCAGGTAGGTAATTGGACAGTGAATTCCACACCACATGAGGAATTCACTCAAAAGGAAAGACATTCTTCCTGAGCTGGTTGTGATAATGCAGCAGAGGAACTAAACAGAAACAAAAACGGAAAGTATTTTTTTCCTTAAGAAAATATGGATTAACAGATTTATTTCTGTCAAAGATCTTCAAATACAAGCAAATATATTTGCTCCCTCAGGATAAATCCTAACATTCCCTTAGGAAGATGATGCTTGTGAAGTCACTGGAGGC
The DNA here is from genome assembly GCA_027560015.1 of Chloroceryle amazona. NCBI lineage: Eukaryota > Metazoa > Chordata > Aves > Coraciiformes > Cerylidae > Chloroceryle > Chloroceryle amazona. The sequence continues at coordinate 91,761 of JANHFX010012148.1, read as the reverse complement.
AGTTTTACACATGGCTTCCTCCTGTTCAGTCTGTAAAGTTCAATCCTTTGCTTGCGGTTTTATTCCTTTAATTCATTCTCGTCACTTTTCTTCATGGCAATCTATGACACAGATCAGGAGTATTTGTCAAGCTTGTCAGGCAAGTCTACTTGGGAAGAGGCAACACTTGGATATCATCAATCTGCCATTAAATTTTGTAATTCTCTGTAATTATTTTCACATTCGGTATTTGAACAGTCTCAGGAACATATCCTCCCTTCTTCAGGAACGCACACCTTCTCTAGTGATTCCTGTTTAGGATGCTATCACAAAGGTACTTTCAAAATCCTGAGCAAACGTTAGAATCCCTAGGAAAGGATTATGTGCCTAGAATCTTCTCTGCTATAAGCTGGGACTTTGTTATATCCTAAATCATAAGAGCCACAGGACCTTAAGTGTACATCTTCGTGCACTTTATCCTGTGCTGAAGCCAACTGGTCAGGAAGGGCAGAACATGCTGCTGCTGTGCTACAGGGTAAATGGACTTGCCTGGACCTGTCTGAGTCAGGGAGGCTGCCTGTGAGAAAACTGGCAGTTAGATACAAGCAGACACTGCCAGATCACATCATCTCAGCTGCGGTGTGCACCCTGCCCATGTCTGAGATCCCTTCAAAATGCAGAATGGGTAGGAAAAAAATAAGGCAAATCATCTTGGAGTTGCATACAACTGTGGATTTCACAGACTTGTCTGGTCTTTAGATAAATATTCCATAGTGTCTCGCTGGAAGACAAGGAAGCACATTTCTTTTTTCATCAGTTACATCTTGTTTTATACTAAGTCCATAGGCTCCTGGATCTGTCTTGCTTTGTTTTCTCTCAGAGGACAGAGGGCTCTGGTGCCCTGATCTAAAGAAGATTTAGAGGCAGGGAGGATAATGTTATAATAATACAACCCTCAGATTCTAAGGTTTCCTTCTTTCAGGTCCTAATGCATAATAGAACATGCTTTATGGCTCTGATCAAAAGCTCCTAGAGTTCCAGGGTAATATCCAGTGACTGCAGGTGAGCTTGACATTTCGAGCATATGTCATGTTATATTTGTCTTTGTTTAGATTAAAGAAGTAGCAGCTTCTTCATGGAAAGCCATGCATTAGTAAAACTGGGCCAAAACTGATACTTAAAATAAAATGTATTTATTGTTGTTACATTTTAAATTCAAGCAATTAAATTATTCATGCCCATCAGAAAACTATCCCAGTTCGACTCCTGCAGGTTCTGGTTTTTAACAGAGTTTACTAGTGACAGAGAAGTAAAACGCCTCTTCTTGTGAAATACTCAGTTACTTCAGATGCCTAATAAAAATGCAGGTGTATTATCTCCATGTTACTTATCTTGAAAGGAGGATGATGTTGAGACAATAAACTATTTAAAAATAAATCTCTTTCTGACAATCCACAAAACAATGGGAAATGTATTCATCTCCATGTGCCTGCCTCACTGGCAGTAGAAACTAATAGACAACAGAGTCATCAGAATTATTTTGTCACAATTCCACAGAGGTTTAGCTAATTCTTTTCAAGTCCATTTTATTAGTCAGGAGAAAAAAAAATTAAGTCAAATCCTGATTTAGTAAGTGGTGGATTTGAATAAATTACTCTCTCTGTGTTCATTGAACTTTAGATGAATTGTTCCACAATCCATTGCCAAGCAACTCGAATATATCCTTAGGAAGTTCAACAACACACTTCTATTAAATTGGTAGGCTGAACAAACAGTTTCCTGGGAACTTCACTCTTGCAAAATGAAGATTTACAAAAGAAGAGTTTTCCTTGTGAATTCTATCAATCACCTCTAAATAGTAGCTTATGCTTAATAAATTGATAGAATCACATTAGATCTGAAAACATCTGTATTTCTGATAATGTGTTTGCCCAGGATACTGGTGATATTTTGAGACTGTCGAAACATTACAACCCTATCTTTAGCCTGAGACAAATACAAGAATTAAAGTCAGTCTTTCTTACAAATGCATGTATCCTGAAAAACTTTTTAATGTAATAGGGACTTGTATCTAAATAAATTACATTTGAGGACAGAAAAAAAGTCACAACTTTTAAGAAATCACAGAATCAGAGAACAGTTTGTGTTGGAAGGGCCTTTCAAAGGTCAGGTAGTACAACCCCACTGCAGGGAGCTGGGACATCTACAACTAGAGCAGGTTGCTCAGAGCCTCATCCAGCCTAAGCTGGAATGTTTCCAGGGATGGGGCATCAACCGCCTCTCTGGCCAACCTGGGCCAGGACCTCACCACCCGCAGTGTAAAATATCTCTTCCTTCTCTTTAGTCTAAATCTCCCCTCTTTTAGTTTAGAATCATCACTCCTTGTCCTGTCGCAACAGGCCCTGCTAAAAAGTCTGTCCCCATCTTTCTGACAGGCCCCCTTGAAGTACTGAAAGACCGCAATAAAGTTTCCCCAGAGCCTTCTCTTCTCCAGGCTGAACCCCAACTCTCCCAGCCTGTCTTCACAGGGGAAGTGTTCCAGCCCTCAGATCATTTTTGTGGCATCCTCTGGGCCTGCTCCAACAGGTTCATGTCATTCTTGTGCTGAGGATCCCGAGCTGTATTAGCACGTCTCAGGTTTATTATCTTGGACCTTTGACCCACCACAGTATCAACGCGAGAAAATGCTGCACTCAGAGAATATCTGCATGAAGCAGGAGAACAAAATTTCCAGCAACTTAAAGTACTGAAAAAAAACATTCTGCTGAAATAAGGTTTTTGGATTTTATTTTTTTAAGAGAATATTTGGGAAAGCTTTCATTTAATTTGCGAACAATCTTCCTAACTCTCTAGAGAGAAAAGAGATTTAGGACCCTTCCAGTTGTACATGTATTAAATGATTATAGGCTGATTTACTGAAGTTTTCATATTTTGGCTCTCAGTTTGGAAAATACGAAAATTTTACCCTAGTATAGAAGTTTTAAATCCCTATCTCCTACTGCTTTACATTATGATCTTCACTATTTGTAAAACACAGTTTCTGGTTTTGTCTGCCAGGCTTGCAAGGGAGTACGTCAGGAAATAACAATCCTTCAGCTCTTCACAGTAACAGATTCCTACATACAAGGATAATGTGAAAAATCAAGTTGAATCAGTTCTTTTAACTGTAGATTTTAAAAAGCTAAACAGTTGAAGTCATTCCACATTACTTTTGGTAACTACAGGATTACAGAGGGGTAAAAAGTTCAAGCTCAATCCACTGGACCCACTCCTCTCTGCGAAAATAGCCAATTTAGAGCTATTATGAGGAAATAACTTTCATTAAGCTTTCATCATTTGTAGTCTACTACATACCATCTCAGCTTTCTAAAATGTCAACATCTAAAAGTATCATTATTCTTCATTATGCTGGAGGGAAAAAAATAGATCAAATGGAAACAAAGAACTATCACTTCCCTTTCAGATAAGCAGAGAACGCTAAGTATAATTCCATAGCAAAAATGAGGATCTAATGCTTTAGCACTTACACTTACTCTACCTTTTTGTAATAATAGTAGCAAGAGCACACTCGCATGTAAAGATTTTATATATTTGATTGCAACTCTCTCCTGTCATCATTCATGTGAACCTTGTAAGGCCATCATTTTGTTCTGGTCATGGACAGTATCATCATTTATCACCCAGGAGTAGTCAGGAACTGTTTATGAAAGCGCTTTGGATTCCCCTCTATGACAAACATACCCAGTTTGTAGCATTCTTTGGGCCCTGATTTACAAAGAGAGATGGCTAAACCTGTGACTTCCAGAAAAGCTCTATATTCTAGGCTCTAACGCTCATATAACATTCAGGGTACCACTGAAAACTACAAGGAAATGTATTCATGAAAGCCAAAATTCAACGCCTGCTTAACATGATAGGGGATAAATCATGGCAGTTAAGCTGCCAGTTTGTGCTAAATGAAACAACAGAGGAGAGGAGGAGACTACTTTGAACAGAAACCACAGCAGTGAAGTTCAGCTACTCCTGCATTGTGGGTCAGTCCTTACTGTCAGCTTCCTGCCTAGTCACAGACTTCAGTGAAATCACTCATACAAGCAGAGATGCACTAATTAAGACCGAGAAAACCCTAGTCCCTCAAAAACCTTCCAGCAGCTTCTAAAATGAACTCTGACCGGGTTGTACAATGCACAGGAATTTAGAGAGAAGTCAATCCCCACTATTTTATCCATTTTTTCAAATTTTCTCTCCAAATATTCAATACGTAATATTTTCCTGATTAGGGAAAATGAGACAAGAATGGAGTTCTTCTTTTCATTAGCCCCTGAAATAATCAAAATCTCTCCAAAGATGTTACAGGATCTCTCCTTTGAGTTTATATGAAATTTTATTTTATTTAAGTGCCTCCATTGAGAATTAACCAAATGCTGGATGTTTGGTTGTTACTTTAGGTGATACACATAAGCTTTAGAAGTATTCAATATGACTGTGATATAGCTCCCTGAAAAATAGAGCCTCTTGGAAAATTTTCCACAAGAAATCTGCTATTAAGCTTTAATGCTGCTTGATGCAAGAAGACTTATTTAGGGTATTAAAGATCTGTCTGTTGCAAAGATAATTTCAAATTTCAAATTTAAGTATTTCTCAAACTCTGTAACTAATATGTCTATTCAGGAAAACCTCAAGATTGTGCCAATTTTATGTCTGTTTTGCAAAGCCAAAGGAAATGTTTAAATACTCACTCAAGTGCCAGTCACAAATCCAGGCTGATCTATCCAGGAAATGTATTTCCTAAACCTGTTGCACTTCAGATATCCTGGTGATGTAACTCTCAACCCAGGGGTTCAGCTGCCTGTGATCCAAGGCTTAGCTTTGATGCAGCAAAGCTGGGTGCCCTTGGCTCAGGTTACTGAGAAAATTGATATGTTGTTAGAAAGCAAGTGTCAGAAAATAAGCTAGAGCCAAGAAAAGAAGAATAAAACCAGAGATGGTAATAGCTACCAGCTCAAGGATATAAGTAATAAAACACTTACATGAAAAGGTATAAAATCTAAGGGCCAGGAGGACAAAAGGATAACAAACTTGGAAGATGGCAGCTCAGTACCATTGCACTTTAGGAGCAAAGGTGTCCAAACTTCCCCTATCCAGCTGATGACTGCCTGGCCAGTAAAGCCTCACACTGTGTAGGTCTGGGACCGGTGACCATATTAACAATTAATCTACTGGCTAGTTACCACTAGCTAGCTCTTTTATGTATTAACCAATACATACATACTTGTAAGTTGAGAATATTCTGCTTGCAGAGTCTCTTTTTATGAAAGCTACCTCAACTAACCCAAGGTTGCAGACAATTAACATGCATTTTTTCATCCCTTCCTTTTAAAACATTTCTTAAGGATGTCTTTGGTTCCACATAAGATTATTCTATCAATAGGGTGAATCAAATTAAGGTCACACAGAAGGACACATAAACATGGAAGTGTGAATCACGCTAACAGGCTGGTTCCCTCTATGTGAACTACACAGGACTGCATGAGATATACTAAAAGATTTTGCCCTTTAAATCAAGCTCAGTCTGTTCCTTCAAGAAACTCAACATACCATCAGCTCAGTGTATATACTTGATACTACTCATTAATGTTTTCCTACTTAATAGGAAATAGCTTTATTATTTACAGTGGCTGGGTATCTACAAGGTTATCCAAGATAATTCATTGACTGTATATTAGATTTTCTTCTTTCTTTGCTGTTTAAAAATGTGAGAAAAATCTTTATATGTGCTAATTATAGCTGAGCTAGACCCCTGCAAAGGTGAGAAGATGCAAACCATATCTGCATATGCAGACATTTCTTAGCCTCTATAAGAAGTACATATTCAAAGAAGCAGATCCTAAACTGCTTTATTACAGAGGAAAAAAAAAATAAGAAGGAAAAAAGACAAATGTTCTCAGGCAACAGATCCACAACAACTGATGGTCCTGTCTAAAATATCTCCAGTATTCATTATCGTTGACCATCAGGACTTTCCATAAAACTGCAAACTGAAAAGTCTGGAATGGTTCAAATAATTTGCTTCACTTGATGATCTGAAAAGCTTATTATTTTTCTACCAAGCTTTCACATTCCTTCTATAAAACTTAATCTCATCCATGTGGCTAAAAAATTACATAGAACTTCTGAGAAATCTGGAAACACAGCATACCTCTAAGACTGTTCCTAAGAGATGACAAGGAGACAGCACCTTGGCCTTTTCGTCTCTTTGACATCACATGCAGAAGGCCCACCTCCTTCAACACGCAGCCAACACCAGCAATTGAATGACCGACTTTGTAAAGCCTGCAAGTTTTGCCAAGCTAGTTACCTGTTTCTTTCCCAACATCAGCTATTAGATCTGCATTCATTCTTTTGATTTTGTTCTTTGTATTTTTCTCCTTTCTTGCTGTAGAGCGCTTGCATTTAAATGGTCTTTGAAAGAACATAACTCTAACTTTAGATGTAACACACACAAAAAAAAGGGAATAAGCACTATGGTTTTTGACACTGCCACCTGCATATATGAGATGTTTTGCAGCAGGGTCTGTAAGAAATGCAGCAGTACATGATAAAACAGATTAACATTAGTCCCGTCCTTTAAATGCAACTCCATTTTCTTCTACATCATTACAGAGAAGTTGTTAAAGAGAAGTATCAAAGCCTCTAGCACTGAACCACACTGGGCTCCAGGAAAGGGTTTGGTCACAGTGTGCATACCATGGAGAAATCAGAGCTGTTACTTCAGAGTATAAACTCTCTCAGTAAGTGCGGGCAGACAGGGACCATCGTGTGCTGGACACTATGTTACCGAAGAAGAGATTGAACAACAGAGCTATACCATGACTGAAATGCTGACAAAGCTGCCTTCACAGAGGGGCTGAGATTCCAACTAAGGATAACAGAAGATGCCTCATTTACCGTGTAAGTAGTTCCTGTTTTGTTGCATTTTCCTGATAAATTTAACAAAGATCTACAAGCATTCTTAAGAATGAGAAGCCCAGATGCTAAGGAACTTTTTAAACCTGCACTCCCTACCAGCTGATCATTTATTTGCAAGAGATAATATTCATTTACGAGACATCATCATGGAGATGCTGAGATAGAACTGTGAGCATAAGGTGGCTATGACCAAGTGCTGCATCCCAAGGACAGTGATTAAAGTTCTCTCAAAACCCCGTTGCCACGAAAACACAAATAATCCAGTGCATGGACAGGACTTTATAAATGGTGTCTTTAGCCTTCGGCAGGCTGCAATACATACTTCTGGTGACACCAGATAATAGATTCATAGTTAAAAATAGATATTGATATTGAAAAGACCAAAATGCATACAGATAAATAACACATCTATGTATCTAAAAACTATCTGTGCTTTTCTCCAGCAGCTAAGGTGCTAAATCTTACCTGTTCGAGTTTCAAACTAATTTATCACACTCTGTGTATCAGCATAATTTCTCTGTTCCCTGTTCACTTACAAGTTCTTATGTCAGTGAGATATGTTTTAATCACTAGTTACAGAAATAGCTACTAAGTATATGCAGCCACCAAATCTGTGCTTTGATCTGATTTCCTAGATCACAATTACTTAGTTACTCAGAGTTTCTCAGCATATCTGAATTCCCTGGGAGCAATGCATGTGTAGCATTAGGAACAATTGTTACAATCTTTAAAAGTACTTTGAAGTCTAGTGAACTCCAGGAAGGATATTGCTGGAGTTAATGAAAAGTTTCTAGATGTAGCACTAAGAGCAAGAATATTTTTGAGATTCACAAATATCTCCCTGAAAACAGCTACTTACAGATAAAGTTGTGGAAAAACAAGACAACTCTTAGCAATTTATCCTATAAAATTGAGAATAAAAGTAGTTGAGATTACTTTGTATTTCAGCTTTAACAGGCTGAAGAATAGGGAATGACAAAAGGGAATACTTGTTAAGTGTATCCTAAGAACTCCTCTGCTTCTGGTAAATAGGAGAACTCATTTTCTTTTAAAGAAGAAACACAAAATGAGAAACAGAACTGGATAAAGAAACCTGTAGTGAACTTGCTGTTGCAGTAATCCTTTATGGTAATTTAAGAGAGTAGAAAGAATGAAAACTATATTAAAAACTTGTAGTCCTGAAGTGAGGTAATCGCTCCTCTGTTTCGTAGTGATACGGATTAAACTTAGATACTGTTGGGAGCTCTGAAAGTGGTACAGCGTTAAGCTGGTGTTAGTTACACACATTTTGTGGCAGGAGAAGAAAAACTCTTGCATTGCTTATTCCAGAGCAAATCGGAATTTCTCTTGCAAAGTTACGTACAATTGACAATCTGGGTAGATAAAATCCTAAATCCTCTCCCTGAAAGAAGGGTAACTGTTTTAGCACCACTTGTCACTTGCTGATACAATCTGTTTGTGAAAAAGGAAAGGCCATAGAAAAACTTCCACTAATAATCTTAAAGACCTTCCTTTTTCTTTTTTTCTCCCCCTTCAATATTCCTACCATATGCTAAAAAGGTTAAAGACATTTCCCTGCAATATATTGCAATGCAATTTTTGCAATAGAGTCCAGCTTGCTTAAATATTACAGGTAATGTGGTAAATCCTTCAGAAATATTTATTTATTACAACATTTATTTACACAACATTACCTACATGCTAAAGAACAGCCATACTAAGATTCATCCAAGTCTGTATCATGCCCCTGCCAGTGACCAACAGGGGATGCATCCCACAACATACTGCCCTAGACTTCTCCCTCAGCTTCTGACTCGATTGTCTCCTGAACAAGAGCCAGTATTATGTTTTAAAGTTCCCAGTGGATTTTTTTTCAATCACTTCACCTCATGTAACACATGCTATCGACAATGCTATGTGGCAAAGAAATTGCAGAGCTTAACTATAACTGGGAATTTTTATTATTCTGAACTTACCAGATGCTAGGCATAACTTCATGATGGTCCAGTTCTTCTTTTGGAAAACAGTGACTGGTTGCTCCCCAGGCTATTTTTCCATTGCACATGTGGGTTTATAGGGGTTTGCCACGTCGTATCTCCATTCAGATGCCCCTTCTTCAGTCTGTGGAGTTTGACTTTATGCACTTGCCCCTCCGACAGAAGTTGCTCCATGCCTCTGGTCATTCTTTCTACTCGCCTGCAATGTCTCTTTCTACTGCCCTTACTGCATCTACAGTACAAGCAGCATCAAGCACCTCGGGCAGCACCATTTCTCTGGGTGATGCTGTTGTAGAACAATTTGTTATGTGTAGAGTGGCACTTGGACGTAGTCCAGCCTCACTGAAGGGAGTGACTGCACTTTTGCAAAGTGACTTCTGCAGAAATAGCAGATCTTGGTGTACAGACCACTGTCATTTTCTCAGTCTCTCATTCTAACCCTGTACTTGGGGATGGTTCTTCGCTCTACAGCTGGATCAGATTCTCTTTGATGCTGGACATAAATGAGCGTTTCAAGACCAGGACAAGGTGCCTCCTTTGACCACAAAGTTTATTTTGGGGATGCAGAGCCAGACTTTCAGCGATGCTCTGCAATAACCTGTCCTGCTTTTAATACAGTGATGGGATAACTTTTAGTTTGGTTGGGTTTTTTGCTCACACTTCTCTGAAGTGTTTAGCCCATGCACAGCTGACATTTCATAGGCATATTATTTAATGTGTGGCATAATTAATGCTGCTGTTCACTTTCTTCCTGACGTGTTCTTACGTGATGAGGACAAGTCCTTTATAATTTACTTCCTTACGCCCTCCGAGACATGCAACCCGAACTTTGCCTAGGCAGTTATTTTCCCCATACAGCGTGGGCAAAGAGAAACAGAAAAATACCACACACAGAACATCCTCTTTCATAATCTGGATATGAAGAGACAGTCTTTATTAATTACATGTTTAATTTTAGCGAATGTTTTCTGGAGTCGTTTTGAGACAAACTGATGTAACAAATTTTTTTCAGAGTACTTTAACTCTTTGGGGTCCAGAATACTCTAAGCTATCAGTTAAATCCAATTAATGGAAACTGTAAAGCCCAGGATTTTAGACATGTTTATCCTGAGAAGATGTCCCTTTTTGTTGTGTCCAGTGACATGGTGGAGCAAAGCCTGGATTCACTGCTACTTAGCCAGGTCACATTTAAAACTAGAATGTTATTTTAAAAAACAACCTATTTTTTATTATTGTAAGATGTTAATTCTATGACTACAAAGAAAAATTCATTTTACCTCCAATAAAGGGAGGTGGAAGAGTGATTTAGTCATCGAGACATCTCCTACCTTCTGATGGGGTACTGCACAAAATGCAGTACTTCCAAGTAGTCCTGCACTGTAGCTCATGAAATCTCACTATCATTTTGTACCCAACTAAGATTTCTTCTAGTATATACAAAAATTCTAAGTATAATAAATAACAATAGGCTAATACATACTCAATTATGTGCTACATCTACTTAAAATATTCTAAGTATGAAGTTTAATTTTCATAAATTCTGAAACTACATATATAACAAGTTGAAAGTGCTGTACAACCACCAACTTTGCTGAACAACCTCCAAATAAGGAATTACACCCCTAGACCCAGGATGACACAGGTAGAGAGAAGTTTTCAAGTTGCAAAGATCCAACTTCATCTGGGTGGTGCAGTGGTAAAAGAACAATCCAAATACCGCATGTGCTACACTAGAAAAATGTTTTCATACACTTCATGGACTATCAGTAGTTTGCAGATATCAGAAATGCAGGGAAGTAGAAGTATTTAGTGAACTTTATAATTTAGCACAGTCTTGGGGTAATGTATCACAGATTATAAAAAACATCCACTGGGGGAGTACTCTATCATATGGTCTGTTGATTTTTGTTCCTGCTGTTGAAAAACCTAGGTGGTGAGGTAAACCAAGCCTCCAAACTTGTGCACTGAGCTACATAATCCCATTCAAGATTTTTCTTCGGAGTAAAATTAACATTTTCTTTATCTGCAAGTGATAACAATTACCTTGCTATGTATTGTGTTTACAACAATGCTCAACCTCTTGTCCAGTCGTCATCCGGGAAATGTTTTATGCTGAAGCATGAAACACAAAGGAGACTGCAAGATAGTAATTTTTTACTTCAGCTGTGTATTCCTCTCTGCTGGTCAGATGAGTAATCAGCAGTGCTGCAAACACATTCCTGTTCTAATATTCTGAGGAAAAAACTCATACGAGACAGTAGCAAAAGCAAGATTTAACAACTTTTTGTGAATTTGGATTTTCAGGAAAGAATAGGTGAGAGAAAGACTGAGACTTTTGGGGTTTTTTTTTTGAAGCTTGCAGCCTCAAGTTTAGCTCCCAGGTGTCATGCTGCCACTTTTTTTTTTCTTTCATTTGAAATCATGGCACTCGGTGTGACGACCATTTATCAGCAAGGGAAGAGTGCATGCATTTGTTTAGTTCTTTGTATTTTAACGAAGAGCATTAATTACTAAATTCTCTAACCAACTCATTTAATCAAATGCAATCTGATCTCTGATCACTGAACACATAATCAGCCTCACACTTCTGTCTACTTGAGAAATATTGGTTTTGTCTATCAACCCAAAGAGAGGTCTGGGTGATGTACATAATAATTACCACAGCTAATGCAATTACTGCATGTGAGCTGATTACTATAATTAGGAAGAGTTTGTTTGTATTAAAAGGAAAAGTAAAGTCAATTGCCTTATAGGTTTTAAGGCATATCAACGGCAACAACAAAGATAAAAAAAAAAATCTGTAGTTGTAATTATACCGTCCTATATTAAAATATAGGAAGAAATCTATCGTCTGCCCCAAAATGTTCTTTTTAAAAGAAATAATATTGTTAGGAATAGAATATCAAAGAAATAGAAGAATACTCTCTCTCTAGCTTTCCTATAAACGCTATTGAGTAAGATATCTTTCTAAAATGCTGACAAAAATAACTTTCCTCTTCTATTCCAATAGATTCTACTCTGTAAAGCACTCCTCCCATATACCCTGTTTTAATGTCTTGAATAAACCCCAAACATCTTCAATTGTACTACACCGTGCTTTTTCTAGAGAATCATTTGATATTTTTTAGATGTTATTACTGAAGAATCAGCACCAAGAATGTGACTTAGGAAGCTTTATACACCATATTTTACTAAGAATAGAACTGGACATAAACCAGATTTCTTTGGTACATACTCCCACGTATGCCCAGAAGATAAACCAGTGTCGTAGAAGAATTTTATACACAGAATTTCATAATTCCATGCAATTTATCAAACAACAAGCTTAGCAAAGAACTGCGAAAAATGGCAACAGTAATAGAGATTTTATTACGCTATGCATTGCTCATTCTACAGGCAGGAACACTCCCACAATCAGAGTGCTGAAAAGTGCCCTCAATCACCAACTACCTGACTTGGCAAAATGACAGATAGCTCCATTGGGCTGAAAAATTTGCTTGTTACTTGTATGTATTCTGTAACATCCCTCAGGTTTATAGTAACCAATCCAATTTTTGGCACCCAGGAAGAAATTCTACTGTTATATTAAGCTGGTCTTGTTCAAGATATTTTTGAGTGAAAGAGAGAGGGACAGAAAAAGAGAAAAGACTCAATCTGTGTTAGAGCTTGATCTGTGAATTGATGACAATGCAGTTTCCTTTCTCCCACCATATCTTTATCTTGTGAGATTGTAAGTCAGCTGGAGAATAGCCTTTGTTTTGCTTGCTTTGCATGTCTATAGTGTCTGATATAATTAAACACTTATTCAGAGCTTCTCAATGCTTCCATAATACTGGTAATATACAATCATAAATAAATTATAATGAATTAAAAAAATTACATCAAAATAGGAAATGAAAACTAGTTCAGGGAGTTTTTTTCCAACTGTGCCACTAACTAACTGTGTTTTCATGGACAGCAACAAGAACTGAATGATACGACTGTATACTTCCAAAACAACTGAGCTGATGCAGTCCTTGAATTTTTAATGGTCATTTCTCTGTGATTAGCAGTGAACCTTAGGAAAAAAGCAATGAAATATTAACATACTTCTAATATTATTAGAGAACCACTAAATGTTTCCAAATAACTAAAGGTATTGACTGAATAATACAGCAAGGACATAAATCTCCTAGGAGCTTAAGACTTCTTCTTTGACTTCACAGCCTAAGTTCTACACAGGACTTCAACCAAAGATTTATTTTTCCCACAAAAGTTGCATTTAGAATCAGGACATTTTTCTACTTTCATTACTACTTCTGTATGTTTATCAGAAAGAGAACAAGGGTGAAAGTATATAAAGTGTGAAGATTTCACCCAAGTTTAGGTGCTGGTTTTCACCCTCAAGGAACTTTATGTCCATTGCAACTTCTGTAAAGAATATAGAAGTATTTCTTAAGGAAGAATGGTTGTTGGTCTGCTCACTCATAGCACTGAAGTTCACTTTTGCTTTGGATAAATTACATTATCATTTCCATTATAGTCATTCATTTCTAAATCAATATACAATAAAGGAAAAGCATTTCTTCCTTCTCTTCCTATTTTAGCTATTCCTCTGTATAAAAGACAAGATGTGTGATCTTACAGGAAGACCTGTTTTCTTTAAATGTAAAAGTCATAAACCTAAAGGAAAAGGGAAAATGTAGAGAATAAAGAAAAGTAGAAAAATGTCCAGATACTAAATGCAAATATTCTGGGAAAAAATACGAAAAAGTATTTGCTGTGTGTCTTTCTAATACAGTTAATACAGGCAGCATAGAAAGAAAGGAATAAAGCAGAAAAGTCATTCTTATTTTACAACTTAAATGCTGGAAAATATAGTGTACATATTAAAACCTAACACTGCACTCCAAGGGGAATTACAAACGTATGCCATAGCCCTCTTGTCAAAGGAATATAAACAAAACTAATTAGCTGAGCTATGTTCATTGTAAATTTTGTCAGGAAGTCATTAAAGCTGTTTTCCAAATAATACATTCAGATCTACGGAAAACTCAGCTCTCCTGATTCATTATCATTAAAATTGACAGGGCTGCATGTTTGGGATACTCATTACCTTTAATGAATGCACAGATCTCAAATGCTGAATTACATATGCTACACTGCAAGGTATCCCAACTTTCGTCTACATTCATCTGCTTGACAATGTAAAAACGACAGCCACTGCAACTCCAAATACATGTCCAGATAACTCAAAGAAATATTTCTAACTTTCATTCCATTTTACAGTATTTCTATGTGCAGAGGAACAGAAAGCACATATTGACTACAGTCCAACTCAAAAACTTATCTAATAAACTACAGAACGAGTAAATCATATGAGAGATGGGATAATACTTGCATGAAAAGTTCACCTGTATTTTCACCTAAGTAGCAGGTAGTGAATTCAGCTGTAGTACACGTATCTTAACTATCAGTGTTCTGACTGAACAAGGTATTTGATCCCAGGTCTAACCAAAGTGCCTGCATGGTCTCGTTGGTTTTCACAGTACTATGGGTCAGCAGGCCGCTACAAGGTACTATGGCTTGTACTTGCTTTCCAGAACTTTTGCTGAAGCCCTCAGGAAAGTGTACTTGTTTGAACATATCTTCAACTAGCCCTGTCTACTCAGCTCAGTTTCCATTTCCTTAAAATCCTTATTAGTATCTTAACTGTTTCACTGCGTTGGAATACTCTTAGGAGCATCTTAGGAGCAGCCACACATGAGATGTTTGGTGCTGCCTTTGTCTCAGTCATCACTAGTAAGGTCTTCTCTCAGTCATTGTAGGGACCTGTGTCTAGCAGCAAGAAAAGTTACTCATGATCAAAGTGGCTCAAGGTAGGGATCAAGCACACATACAGATCCAGGCACAGCTCAGATGGCAAGCATCTGAGGGTGTACAAGGAGCTGAAAAATGCCATCATGGTGACATCTTCCGACATTTCCAAGACTGTGAGGATTGAAGGAGGACCCGTGACTAGGAAAAGGCAAATGCTACATTCATCTTCAAAAAGGCAAGCAAGAATGGAGGATAGTCATCCTCACCTCAGCAGCGACTACCGAGCAAGTCTAAAGAGGAGTCGTGTCTAAACACAAAAAGCACAAGAAGGAGGAACCACAGTGGAACTAACACTAGACAAACCATACTTGACCAGCCCAACCAAGCCTTTCATGATGAAATGGATGGTTCTGGGGAAAATGGAGACATGGGGCTACTATTTATCTTGGTTTTAGAAAGGCTTTTGAGTGTCAGACCATACTGGTAAATTGAGGTGGTACAGACTGGACAAGAGGAGTACAAGGTGGATGAAAAAAATGCCCACACTACTCAGCTCAAAAGCTTGGCCAATGATTCAAACCATAACTGCCAGCCAGTTACACACGGAGTTAGTTGGTGGTTAATATTGGGGCTAATACCATTTGACACCCTCAACAACCTGAAGGACTGGGGTGGACTGCACCCTCAGCAAGTTTGCCAACTGGAGGCAGCAGCTGCTATGCTGGAGGGCAGAGCTGGCTATTCACCTTTGTTCAGGACTTGCTGCCTTCTAAGGGAACTGCAGCTTGAGAAGGTACATGAATAAGAATTTTCTAGATGGCATAACTGCTTAGGGAAAACTAGAAAATGCACCTTGAGCGTTTTCTAGTTGTTCCCATTATAATGGAGGCTTCAGTGCTATAGCCAAATTTAGACATAGGATAGCTGCAGACTTTCACAGAAGGGGTCTGGGTTCGAAGACAAATGTCATTTTGGAAGGACTGGAAAGCTGTGAGGACAGAAGAAAAATGGAACTTACAGTGGCAATCCTAGCTGAGAAAACATACCTTTCTAACTCTATTGTTTTCTTCTTAGTAACTTATAAAAAAAGGCTATAAATTAACACAAAATCAAAACCAAACATAAGCCCATTTTTCTCTCAATTTCTGCCTTAAACATAATGCTTCCTCAGAGAATCAAATAGCAACTGATACACATACACCGTAATCCTCTACCTGTGGTCTATAACCCTCCCTCTGGTTGGGTATTTAAATAAAATGTGAAAAGGAGTCACTTCTTCAAGTAAGAAGATGCATTTCTCCCAGCTGCCACATACCTACGAGGTTAGTTCAGCACAAGTAATGAACGATCTCCTTAAGGCTATCCATTTATTTACAGAACCCATTCACATCTCGCAGCGTCTTTAAAGGAAGCCTCCCAAAAGTTGCTTTCCTGAAATAATATTCACTAAGCTACGCTGATGCAGTGAACACTTTACAGGCAAGCATATATTTCTCTCTCTCCAAAATGCCAACATTTCTGCCACAGGTGGGACAAAACTCAATTCCTTTTTTTATTGTCATAAACCCAGCACTATTCATGCTCTCTATTTTAGCACTTGCAGCTGTCCAGTCGTGCCTCCGGCTCTTACATTTGCCAACAAAGGGAAAAGTGCCATTTCAACTGATGGAAATCTCACAGAGGCATTTTCCACTATGTTCTTCTTTCATCTACCTGTTTGAAATTTTTCAATTCATATTTTTACAATCGTTTTATTTATTGAATTTACTGTATTAAAAATATTAACCCACTAATAAACATTAAAATACCAGTTTTGGACTTGAAGATGTTCAAAAGTAGAGAGGATAAAAAAAATCTTCAGACTTCTTTGAATTAATGTTTATTTAGTCATTAGTGGATTATCATGTTAGAAACAATTGTCTACTAGCACAGAATACAGTCATGTTATTACAAGAAGTGCTGAAATTGATCCTTGCAACTCTGTACAGAAGAAAAATGCGAACAGACACAAATATTAAATACAGCAGCTTTGAGCTGTCTTTTGAATTTCCTAGATCACTTCAAGATTCCTTCCTTCATCTGTTTTTTTTTTCCCCATCATAGTTTTAAATCCGCTTTGGTTTATTTCCAGATTAAATATTTTTATAAAAATCTCACCATCTGCAACTCTCATCTCCAAAAAGGAACCTAAATATGTTTGCAAAAGCAGGATTACTCCTGAGGATTTGGAAAGGAATTGAATACATAGAAAATTAGGGAGAGATATGCTCACCTCTCCCAGAAAAAAAAAAAATATTATTTCATCTTCTTGTTTATTTAGCTCGAATCTATTTTTAACTGGGGAGATTAGAAACTGATTTTCAGCACTGTAAGAACTGCTGGTTTTGCCTGGAAAAGGATGTGACTGAGTGACTGAGGTGACCAGGGTGACCGAGTATGAAAGACCGAATGAATTATTATGGAAAGAAGGGGAAAATATTTCTTCCATTGACATTTATTTTTATGTAGAAGTTAAGGGATGACTTGTCTCAAGCCTGCCCAGATTGTCAGCTTAAAAAACAGGGAAGACAGGAAGATCAGCCAAAGATCAGCTGGCATTCCTCCTCCCCTGAAGTCAAAGTAGCCAAGCATAGCACCGAGGGGAGTAGAGCTTAAAACCTCACCTTTCAATGGGTGTGTAAGTCCTAGAAATGTGACACTTGCAAGCAGGCTAGCAGTGGAGATCTCCAGTGAAATCAGGAGGGTTGGGCAAAGAAGGCAGAAGGAATTGTCCACTTGCACAAGCATCCTTAGTACACTACACACACAGATCCTAGTGAGCGTTCGCAAGCGCAGGCCTACACAAGCTTTGACAGAATCATAGGCTTTCCTAGACGGGAGAAGACCATTAAGATGATCCAGTCCAATCATTAACCTACCACTGACAAGTCCTCAACCCCCACCTTTTCAGGGAAGCAACCCACAGGAGGAGTGGACAGTACACAGTGCAGAGGGCTGCCAATACACTTTCTCTGTGACTGCCAAAACCCATGAGGAAGAACATAAATAATATGCATTCTATCTGCATAGACTTGTGACGGATATTCCCTGTTTAGGGTTCTGGTTTCCACACACTGACTTTTTTTCTCCCCCAGTAAGAGAGAGAAAAAAAATCCAATGGCAGATCAGGAAACCTAAGTCAGGTTGATTAGGTTGGGCTGCCAAAAAATGAAATTTATGATTTGTATTTTAAAACATTTACAAGGGGATGCTGACTAGGAGCAGATGGTGGAAATGGCCGCACTTATTTTGGCTAGAGAGGCCTTGGAAGTGAACTATAGAGCAGCTCAGAGAAATCCAAGAGAGAGCGAAAGACAAGCTTTCTCTGATGCAAACTAATTCTGAAAGGACGAGCTGTTGCACAAACTGCATCGACTGACTAGTACAGTGTAAATTCATCCAACCTAAAAAAAGCTCCTCATTAAGCCTGCACAGGTTATGGAGCCACAAAGTATCTTGCCTTGTGATAGGAAAATCATATTCTTTATGCAGCTCAATTTAAGACTAGGTATGACTACCTACGGCAATTGGTTTGATACATCCCCTAAGAGCAGGCAAACTGCTTTACAAGTTAAAGATGGGATTTTATCCAGATTGGTGCAAACCCCATTTACTGCAAAATCCACCAGCAGTTTTTGGTTTTCAGAAAAATCTACCACATATATTAAAAAAAGAGTCTCCCCAAATAATTTCAAATTTCTCTCATGTATGACATCGTGCAGGTCAAGACGTTTGAGCCACTAGGTTCAGGAATGTGATGGGACTTACATTAACACATTCAACCCCATTTAGGGCTTAAGTATCTCCACTAAACCAAAATGAAATACCCTATAAATAATAAAGGCTTGTCTGACATCTGTTCACTTTCAAAATTCAGCAAATAACATATCAGAAGAGCAGAAAAATTGACTTAAAAGGATATTGCATCAACTCTTGCAAACAAGCTACACACTTAAGGTTAGGTAACTTGTTTTAGAGCTGTGTTATCATTAGGACTAAGGTCTCATATGGCCAGGTATTTAAAATATTCTGCTACATCTACTGTAGCGAACATTGTATCTTTTAGACTAAATTCATTATCTTTAGAACTGACAAGTCCTCTTGGTCTGACCTCTTGATCTTCCACTTTAACACCCTGCTCACCTGGGGAAGAAGTGAAAGCTCAGTGACTTCTTTTAGTCCAAGCGCTCCCTTTCACTCACTCTCCTTTCCTTTTCCCAGACTCCTCTTTCTAGTTTACAGACAACCTCCTTTAAAAACAGAAGTTACGTGTCCTTCCCAACTTCACAAGTGTCCAAGAACAACCAAGTGAGTTAGTCTAATTGAATTACTTTGTTTTTTCTGAAGTATGTTAAGTTGCAAGCCTTTGTTTTGCTATCATAACCTCAGGCTACAGTAAATGAATTCTCTGCTACCTTTGAAGGGAAAGATGAAGTAAAATTCCCAAAGTGCAAAATCAAACAGAAAAGAAAGCCTCTTCTGGTTTGCTTGAAATATACATCTTGTCCTGCTGTTCCTTTAATGTTTTCTTTTATGATATGAATCAGTGAAGGGCAGGTAGAGGGTTTTTCTCCCCCTCCCCCAAGTACCAGTTTATTACAAAAGCATATTGATGACTGCAAACCATTGTAACTCACATTAATCCAGTTGTTTATGTCAGATCAATCCACTTATTTATGTGTCAGATCAGACAAGAGCAGGTTTTCTTTTCTTTGGGCATCCCACACTCTCCTAACAATTTAACACATTTTTGAGCACTGCTATGAAGCAAGAGCCTCCCGTGGTTAGTTTGTTGATAAGGAATAATTCTTTTTTTTTTTTTTTCTCCTTTCTCCAGCTCTGCAGTCTGACTGGCATTCAGTTGAAACTAATGAAGAATGATTTTTAAACTGCCAATGCATCATTATTTAAGACGAACACTTAAAAACAAACCAGGTCTCTGCACTTAGTCACTCATTTCAAAGCTCAAAACTGTTCCACCACTTAAACTGCCTTGACATGGGACAACATTTGCATATGTCCACAGGCTTCCAAAGAGTTCCTCCCCAGATCAAACTGAATCTCAGGCAATAAAACAGTTCTTTTAAAAAGGAGCGACTTGCTAATCAATCCTAAACACCCCTATCCTCCAAAATCCTCCACAACCCATCTGGAAAAAATAAGAACAAATATCCTTTAGGTTATAATGACAGACCTGTTAATTTACAAGCTGAGAAGTGAAGTTCACTAATTAAGGAATACATGTTTGAAAATTCAGGATCAGAAACTATTTTTTTGTTGTTGCTTAAATAAGAATCCTTTAGTGCTTCTGTTCAGAACAAATGTCAGTGTTTACACTTGAAATTTCCGTGTGTGAACACAACGCACCTGAAGTTGGCAGCAATGTTTACTACAGCACAGGGACTCCAATGTCATCATAGTCAGAAAATTCTCCAGTACACAAAGTGGGAAATGTTGGCCTAAACATTGGTCTGTATCACCATTAAAAGATACCCTGTGTTGTCTTGGCTGGACACCAAATACCAGTAAAGAAGGGTACAGATCATCTGTAGATCCCGTGTAAGACCTGTTATCCCCATGCTTATATTTTGGATATCCTCGGGCAGCAAAACCAGCACTATGTAGTATTTACCAGAAATTTAAGTAAAATAATAATTCTAAAGACACACAACCCATCCCCACACCTCCTTCCCCCTCTCCTCAGTCCTGCTAGACTGTTAATTGAAACTGTAAGTTTCTATGTCGCAATAAGGACAGAAGTTCTCAGCTGAAAGCTTCTTGGAGAAAATACTGGGGATAAAAATACTTACTGCCTAGAAAAGGCTAGAGAATTACAGAATACTATACTGATGTTCTATATCTCTCAGTAAACTTGTCAGATTTTAGTCTGAGCAAAATCAGCAAGGCAAGAAATGCTTTCTGCAGTATAAAGACAATGACAAATATTTAAACCTGAACATTAATGCTGATTTATGTATCAAAACTGTATGATATTAAGAGAAAGAGCTGTGGGCTGTTGTGAGATGTATCTGAGCTATTTTAAACCGAGAGTCTGAGTAGATAACAGACAACCACCCAGTAAATGTATTAACATCTTAAAACATGAAGATTTCCACTCCCAGGAGAACGATGCAAAGGTGCTGTGCTAGTGAACAGTTAGAAAGCCTACACAAACCCAGTGATCATTAATGAGGGGAAAAATAAAAATTCCACCTCTAGACATCCAAGCGGAGCCCTAACATAACATGACAAAACCTCACAGGGGGTTAAGCTGAAGGTCTACAGTATCTCAGGCAGATCCTCCAGCATCAAGTGCAGATGTGAGGGAACAGCCAACGAAAGAACACAGCCAGAATGATCCAGATGTTTCCTTACCTTGGAATGGGAAAGAGGGTCAAGGTACCAACCCCAGAGATTTGCAACTCAGACTTCAAGAGACAGGTGGTTGCATTTTACACTCCAGAAATCAGTAAAAATTGTGAACAGTACTCTTACTTATCTCATTACATACCAAAAGGGCTAAAAAGTATTTTTATCTATCACAAGGAATAACTTCTCATTTTACAGTCTTTCTAATATTCAAAATCTCACGATATTGTTTTTAAATTGGATGTGAGAGCTTAGAGCTACTATACCTAGAAGTAAATTCAATTAAATGCTCTTTTTTGCATACTTAGAGCAAAGCTCAGAAAATTCCCATTCTATTTTGAGCTCAGTATCTGACATTATATTCAAAAACCTGCAGGAAACAATGAAGTTTGCTGTAAGAATCTATTTAATGAGCCATAAAATATAGCAGTATTCAGCACGATTTAAACTTAATTTTAGTAGTATTTCTAAGTTCTGGGGTTTAGTTATTTGAAAGGTTTGACACCTGTAGAACAGGAAAGGCAGACTGGTAGTAAAAATGGATTTCTGTAGACTTCTTTCAATTAGTGTTGGTACAACCAGTTGAAGTTTTCTAATAGAAAAGTAAATTATTTTGGTTAATATAGCTTAATATACTCTAATCGATATAATTTGCATTACTAATTTTGCTCAACTAAAGCTTTTAGCACGATCTTGACATTTCTATAAATAAACAGGCTGTTTGCAGGAACTTTGATGACTTGATGTCAATCCACAAATAACAGCCAATCTGTCAACTACTTCTTGAGAATAGTTATTCAACAGTATGGGTTTGGACATCAAAGAACGTAAATCTGCACTTAGTAAGAATGTCTGCTTTGTACAGTGACAAAGTCTCAATAATTAATATGTATTAAGTTTATTGCTTTAGGCCAGTGTTTTATAAGCAGTCATATCTGAGCTGGTTTTGAGCTTACACTAGTCTGCGCTACAATACATACATTCACTTTTAAATCAGTAGTAAAATTACTAGTCACAGTTGGGTTTTATTCAATTAACAATTCTCAATCAAAACTCTTCCCTTCTCTACCTACAGACAGCAACACCTCACTTCTACCCACAGCTAAGCTGATGGGAAATGCACATTACAACACGCCCTTCAAACTGTGGAAGGGTCAACCTCCAGGCTTTCAGCCCCCAGAGTATTTGACCTGAGACAACTTTCAGGTTTTCAAGACCCTGAGACAATTTTACTATTGTCTTTGAAAAAATCTGAACCAATAGGAAAGATGTTTCTAATATATTTGTATATAAATATAATAACTAGCATAAAATTCTAAGATTAGCCCCTCCTGTGCTAAACCAACAGAAAATTTAGTACCTTTTACCTTGTTTGCAAAATAGTGAGTTTGGTAGAGCTACGTAGCTCTGCCTCTCCCTTACTGGAGATAGAGCAGAGTTTAAATAGCTCTGCATTCTCACATATAGCAATTCCCTGCTCATGTTTCTTCCCAACCATCACTTCTCTTTTCCTCCAGGATAAAAAGCAATTATCATTTATTTTTCAGCTTTTTTCATTAGTCAGTGCTGAGCGTAACCACACACACACAAAATCACAGAAGTACAGAGATTTGTGCGCTGTCAGTTTCCATCCCATCTCATTAGTGCATACTGTGATTTGATTCTATACATGTTGATTATAAGAAAAGAATTTACTTGGATTTTATCTTCAATTTTTCACGTCTATACCAGGACTGTGACAGAATATCCCAAAAGCATAGTTCTTCAGAAGACAAACATAACTTGTACTTATCTTTATGGTGATGAAAAAAACACTTCAAGGTGGATAAATACTAAAGTGCCTTCTGGCAAAATCAACAACCTTCAAACTAAAGAAAGAAAATAGTGCCTCTGTGCTTGAACACTTTGTGGGAAGGAAGCGTGATTAAAAATAAATAAGCAGAAAGATTTCCCCTCACCTCTGATTATTGTGGAAGACTTCTGCAGATGATCAACATGATGTGCTTTCAACTGATCGCTCCCTGTAAATTCAGACCTCAATATAGTTGCTCTA
Organism: Chloroceryle amazona; assembly: GCA_027560015.1. Lineage (NCBI taxonomy): Eukaryota > Metazoa > Chordata > Aves > Coraciiformes > Cerylidae > Chloroceryle > Chloroceryle amazona. Next base: position 68,556 of record JANHFX010012148.1, on the reverse strand, counting down.
TTTGTAGTGTATGTGAAAATTTGATCATAAGTACCTGGGATTTCCCCTCCAGAATAAATAACAGACAAATTTGAATGAAAGTATCACTGAGAAGAAAGAGGATCAAAACAGGACAAGAAAAATACATCAAGCAAACCGAAAACAAGCTTTCCTATCAGACATTGACTTGGAAAAAGTATAAAATCTCCCTCACAACCTTGGTTACTGTTGGCTCAGTAACTGTAAGAACAGCAGGGGGCTAGATTACAGACTGCAAAACTCAAGCCTCATGACTTTGACGCGTTCAACCCAGCCCGGTGGTTTAAGTAGTCTTAATCCATTTCTTGCTTAGCCCTGCTGACCTCTGAACAAAGATGGATGTGTGTAAATTTCCACATGTGGAGAGTCTGCAGATCTGAACCTCCACTTTTTTTTTTCTCTGAAATACAGAAGTTTTTTAAAGTACTGGGCTGTCACCAGTTGTCACCTTCTTGGTCCAAAAAGAATGAAGAGCTGCAAAAAAGGAGAAAATCCATTTGCCATCCATCTGTGATGGGAGAGGTTAATGCTGGTCTGTTAAGGGTAAATAAAGTATGGATATCTAACCAGGGATTAAAAAAAATGGTCTTCATAAATTGAAGTAATTTCCTTGGAATAGCTACTGGTTTTCATTACTCTTCATTGATCAAATTCAACTATATTTAGTGGTAAAATTAGGACCACTACCTGTAAACTTTGCAAAGTTTGAGGTGTTTCAGTTCTGCGCAGGAAAATTTCAGATGAACAGCCACAATATCAATAGAAACTTTCTAAATATATTAAGAAAAATAAGAATATTGTCAATCATATATGTGAGCATTTTTTAATTATTATTTTCTTAATATTTACCTTGTCTCAGATATATCAAAAATATTTTCATCTTGGAGATGGGTATATATACTAAAGATGAAATTGCACCAGGACTTCCTCTCCCTGCCTGGGGAAAAATAATACTGACAGATATTGGTACTATCAGTACAATTGCTGTCCTGCTGTTCTAATCTGTTTGCAACAGGATTGTTGCACAGTAGTCCACGGAAAATAGCTGCTGCAGTTTGCTGACTTACAAATGTTTTTTGTTCTAGGTGGTTTTGCTGTTCCTCTGTTTTAAAGCTTGGGGGTCAGTTGCAGGAAATCCGGCAGACGCATAGACAGAACATAAACCACAGATGACTAGTCCCTATTCCTGCCTGGACAGGAAGAAAGATGCATTTTGACTACAGAAATAGGCTATGTTGAAACAAACATCTCCAGAAGTGATAGAAACTCTCTTAAAGAGTGTCATCGTTTATCTGCTGTTATGTCGCACAAGTCCTTCTATGAGTATATAAAAGAAGCACATATGTCATTCGCTCTCAGTAAATTCTCCTAAGTCAACATGAAGTCCTCGTACCACAGAGCTCTATACAGTACTCACTAGCATATGTCACACTAACAACACTGATTTAGTGTATGTAAGAGACATTATGATCCTTAATTGTCCTACTGACATTCTGATTTTAAATCTGAGATGTATATGCTTTAAAGCAAGAAGAAATCCAGCTATTTCTCACCTCAAGTCAGATATTTGAAAAACATGTCAAATGACAACCAAACATTCCCCTCCGATTCATCTATCTGTCAGGTAATATCAATCTAAATATTAAAGATACCTCTACTCCTCGACCACAGTCTGTAGCTATAATTTTCTGGCAGTTAAGCATGAAACACCTTCTAAAGCACTAACAAATACTTCAATACTGTCTGTAAGCTTGGCTCCACTTACCAAAAAATATGTAAGGTACTTCAAAAACCCCAGAGACAGCTTAATCAAAGATAGGGGATGCTTTCTGTACCAGGGACAGCTAACAAACAACACTGCTTCTGTCACAACACTTGACTTTGGGCTGTGTGA
>JANHFX010012148.1:2843-66496 GCA_027560015.1 Chloroceryle amazona | reverse complement strand
AGTACCTGACGTGTGGCCTCACCAGTGCCAAGTCCAGGGGCACAATCACTCCCCTTCTCCTGCTGGCCACGCTATTTCTGATCCAGGCCAGGATGCCATTGGCCTTCTTGGCCACCTGGGCACACTGCTGGCTCTTACTCATCTCGGAAGGTTTCCAACCACTCTTCCTCAAGCCCGTAGCGTTGCCTGGGGTCATTGTGATTGAATGTAAGACCCGGCCCTTGGCCTTGTTAAACCTCATAGAATTGACCTCAGCCCATCGGTTCAGGCTGGCCAGATGCCTCTGGAGAACCTTCCTACCCTCAAGCAAATCAACACTACCACCCAATTTGGTGTCATCTGCAAACTTGCTGGAGAAGCACTCAATCCCTCATCTAGATCACTGATGAAGATATCAAACCAGACCAACCCCAAAATTGAGCCCTGGGGGACACCACTGGTGACCAGCTGCCAACTGGATTTAACTGCGTTCCCTACAACTCTCTGGGCCTGGCCAGCCAGACAGTTTTTAACCCAGCAAAGTGCACACCAGTCTATGCCTTGAGTCTCCAGTTCCTCTAGGAGAATGCTGTGGGAGACAGCATTCCTTATCCACTGCATACCACTCCACAAGGGGGTTGGGGGTTCTTTGTCCTCTGCCTACAGCAGTTCCTCATCTAGCTGCATTCGAGCCATAATGAAGTCTCTGTATTTTCTGGTTACAAGAAAAGAAGTATATAGGTGCTAAATTTCTATTACTGTATAGTCCAAACCACTGCTTTGTGTGGACAACCATTTATTCTTCATTCAAAGATGTTTCCCCTGATTTAACTGTATACTGTACATTCTCTTGAGTAAATTGCATATTCTCTTGTTCAGACACAGGTAAACCAATTGTGCCACAGGCAATCAGCTTTGGAAAACAAATGGTTGAACAAGGCAGCTCCTTTCATCAAAAAGCATCTTCAGTTATCAAACATTATTTCAGGGACGATCACATATTGAAAATACCTCCTGCTCTGAAAGCTTGGAATGACATGTCTTTGCACACAGTTAAAAGAACAAAGCGATTCCTTGCGAGACCAGCTGCACATTCGCGCAGCTGAAATGGACAAAGATGTTTGGATGGGTAAAAGCATTTAATAGTCCTGAATTATAACATGCAAGAAAAATGCATTTGGGGGTTGTCTTCACTACCTGCCAATCTTCCCCTGCAGCTTTTAATATGTGTAAGTCAGTCAGTCCTCTTGAGCTAAAAATGCAGGAACGTTAAAGTCCAAGTGTGTTTAGAGCTGATCTACCAACAATTTGTGTGCATTCTTCAGTGTGGGTTTTTTTAATATGAGATTGCTAATGTGTTAGATACCTTGTGGCAAAAAACCTTTTTTTTTTTTTTCCTTTTGACTTTTCTTTTCTCCCACTAAAAACAAACCCTTGGAAGCAAATTAATGAAGAACCAAATGGTAAAGCAGATTGGATTTTTACTACCAAATGGTGTTTCAAACACAACCTAATTAGGTGATAAAATGGACCAACATACACTGAGACTAAGTAAGCAATTAAGTGATGTGTATCATGGAGTGGGAGAGGCATCACTTACACAGGACTGTAGTGCGAGACATTTGCCATTTAGCTCTCCAGCAACTTGGGTATATCAAGGGAAAAATAAAATGAGTCAGAGTAGAGGATGGCTTCTTCAAATTGAAGTACCTTTGGTTTTATTCCAATTTTATGTAAGTCAAAAACCCCATCTAAGGTACTGATACTAATTCTCAGGAAAGCAGTTAACCTCTGTACAGTAGATGATTGCTCTGATCTTGGACATTATCAGCACTTACCCTTTTGCCACAGATTTTTGTTTTGAGACTTGGATACTTCTTACACAAAGTAGTTCAAAACCTTGCAGATTAAAAAAAAACCAAACCAACACCATAAAAACCCAAACAAACCAACCCTCAACCTGATTTGTATAACTTAACTTCAGATGTCAAGATGGAAGCAGCATAATCTGATTTCGCAGGAAGCAATTCGAAGCATAAATTTATCAGCCATTTACTCTTTTTCAACTTTTCAAAATAACTCACACCTCAGACAGAATTATTCACACACCAGAACATACACACATGCATACTCACAAAAGAAAGACAGGGAAAGCCAGCCCTGCACAAAGGTACACCATGAGATACTAATGCTATTAAACCTTGAGAGTGCTTTCACAGTGCTTCTTGAATATTACCTGCTCCCTTAATTGTGCCTATCTGATCCAGAACGGGTAATACCTAAACAAAATAATCAAAGTTACAGCTGATCATTGTCGACATCAAAAATCCAGTCCTAGATAGTGAAATAAGTCTGGTCAAGAGCGGAACACCTGGAAAAAGCAAATCTCACAGTTGTATGGTTACATGTATTCATAATTCAGGTCATGATAAATGACAGCAATAATTTAAGGAAACTGAAAACTCCAAACATTCTGGAAAAAAAGGTTAGTTTCCTTGAGTGACAGTCCTCATCCTGCATTGTCAGGGCAAATTGCTACTGCAACATTACTGTTTCTATTAATGCAGACATTAAACCACATCGTGCCAACACATATATCACATTAGCTCTCTTGATGTGTTTTCAATATGAGAAACAACTTTTACTTCTATGTTTCTATACGTAGATATGGCTTCTATGTTTATATCTCAGTTACTGTATATACTAACATTAACTTTTACTTCAAAATACTATCAAAGAGGAACATCTGTATATATGTAAGTTTGACACAGCAATGCTACCAAAACCTAGGCTTCTTAAATTTGCACCATTCAGCTTCTCACAATAGCAAGTGTTAAGAGTCACCTCGTATCACTTGTATTTCAGACAGAGGAGCCAGGCAAAACACCCACGTTGTTCCTTAAGATATTTTAAACTGTTTTTCAAAAATCATTTGAATATTCTGAGATTCTCTTAATAAATATTACTTAAAAGCTCCACTAACTTTGTGAAGTACTTCATTGCCATTAAAGCCTGCTAAATGCTTAGCCCCAGTGAATAAGACTGATAATTATTAGATTTATGTGATTAAGTTAACTTTGACATTTCCCACTAAACCCAAGTACCCACGTGACAGTTTTTTCAGCATGACCCATTTCATTTCAATAGCTTCTATTTCATACACTTGACCAGGATTCTACCTAAAACATCATTTAAGAAAGATGCTGAATTTCTAACAGAGATCCAGTAGGTATTGATATACAAAATATATCTGAAAGTATTTTCAAATTTCTTTGTGATTTGACAATTCTGTACCTACATTTATTCCACGCCCATAAACACTAATAAGTTATTCTTTGATGCATTAATGTACTTTAGGGGGTGTTGAGAAGTCAGATGATTCTCATTTATGGCTGTACTAAATGTATTGCATAACTGTAAAACAAGCTCCATGCTTTCTGTTATCACTTTAGAGGAAAAAAAACCCCAAGCTATATAGAGACTCTCAGCAAGAGAACATATCTGAATACGACAGGAGAAACTGTGCACTTGAAAAAAATGCTTATGTAGCAGACAGGACAACTGATGAACATCCTTTATTAAATCATCATTATGGAGATTTTTTTTTTTCTGCAGTATTGCAGCTCAGGTGTAAGGAAAGGAGATATTTTTGGTTTAAAAAGCTGTCAGCTTTTGCATCGCAGCTTTAGGAATGAACTACTGAATTCACAGGAGGTTTTATAGAAAACTGTAACAACGCAGAGATGACCTATGGCTGCTTCTCTGAAAGCTGCCTAACTGATTGCAGGTAGGTGGCACTTAAGACTTCTGCAAACATGAAGAACATACTTACTGAACATTTATGAAAATCAGCACTTTCTGTTAACACAATCTTTAGAGTTTAAATACATCACATGACGTAATATTTCCTCAGCTTTCCACTCAAGTAGACTAGTCACAAAATATTATTTTTTTTTTCAGTAAAACACTGAATATTTCTTATTTTGTACCACAAAAAAAAATAAATCCCTTAAGGACATCCAAACATTGCTCAAAACCTTTTCAGATTTCTAGACTTCTGATTTAAATCTTTGATGTATCTAACAAGTCTGCATGCACTTCTGTTTCTATTCCCACTTAAACATTCAATAAGAAATTATATTTAGTATTTGTTAACTAATCTCCATAAGTGAATAGAGTGTCATATAAATCTATAGCAATATTTAATACTTGAAGATCTAACTGTCTTCAGGCCTAGGTCTCTGTCTCACGTGACAAACTGGGGTACTATGGGCTTTGCTCCAAACCCGATTACCAGTCTGAAAACAAAAAAATAAAATAAATAACAAACCCCAAAGAAGCCCCACTAAATAACATGGGTCCTTAAGGGCTTAGACTGAAGTCAAGAGACCGTTAGCTCAGTAAGCTCGAGCCCTTCATCTGATCCACGTCAGAGAAGTCAAGCCTCCTGGACAGAGGTGATGTCTCTGGCCAGGGAAAGAATTACTGGCTTTTCACCCCCAGAAATTATCTGCAGTAACACCAACTACCTCAGAATAATACACTAACATAACTCCAGCAAAGAAACTGCTCCTCTGTCTCTGATTAATTGCAAGCAGCATTTGGTTAACACATTACTTGGCAGTGTCAGTGGGTGGTGCCCTTCACTGGGAATGAACAGCACTCCCACTCCAGGGACTGTTAGAGGGGGCCAAAGTTCCTTCACGTGATTCTGGGGTTCACTTCGCTTGTGTGCACAGCTTTTACTTTGACTATTAAACTGTCTTTATTTCAACCCACGAGTTTTCTCACTTTTACTCTTCTGATTCTCTCCTTCATTGCACTAGAGCACGGAGTGAGCGCTTATGGGGCTTAAGTTGCCAAGCTGGGTTTAAACCACGACAAGAAGTAAGAAAAAAATACAGCAGTAGTAGCAGTAGATGACTAAACATGGAAAGAGCACCAGTATTTTGATCCTAACTGAAAATAAAAGATTACAAATGTCACACTATTATTAAAAAAGTTAGCTGATAAGAGTATGTACTTTATTAGATGTATCTGGAGCAGGAGGATCAGCAGAAGTTGAAAGGTTGAAGACCTTTAGAATATATTCAAGTTTTACATAGTGTACAAAATCTTAAGTTTCAAGTATTAAGTATGTATTTGCCTACTACAGTTTTATGAAGACCCTCTTCAAAAGGTGCTATGTCACTACTCTATGAAGTTCACTTGTGGGACTCCATAGTTTCTCAAGCTGCAATCCACAGAAGTTACCAGTGCCAAAAACAATTAAAAAGATCACAGTAAAGAGGACTTAAAATTTGTAAATGTGCTTTTTTTGTTGTTTGTCTGGGCTTTTTTTGTTTGTTTGGGGTTTCTTTGTTTTGTTTTTTTTTTTAGATTTCCAAATGAAGGTCATAAATTAGTTAAGCTTTTTAGTTTAAACCTAATTGTGGCTGATGCAAACGCACCTTTTTTTGGTCTACAAAAAGATTTCTCTGCAGACACGTGATTGCTTTCAGGTTCCATTCCAAAAAGATCCCAGATGAGCAGATATCTCTACTAGTAGTTCAGCAATGAAATTAAATCTTCAAGGTCAAAATAAAAGCCTTCTTAGTAATAATCCAAGTGAGCTATTTATGGACGATGTAGAAATGTTCTAGACAAAAGAAAAACAAGACTTACAGGAAAGCACAATGAAAGAAACCATTTTCAAAGTTCGTGAGTTTTGTGATCCAAGGAAATTTAATTTTCTTCTGTGTAGTGGGAATTTCATGGAAAGTAAGAAATTAAGTAAGAAGGGCTAAGACAAGCTAGCATAGCTGTCAGGACAATTTCTAACAGATGCAGGTGAACTACAAAAAGAATGAAAAAGAATTACTTGATTTCATTAATGAAATAGTGCCTTAAAAGAAATGGTAAAGTAGCTTCCTGCCAGGTGGTCTCTCAGAAAAATGTATTCCTTTAACTCACATCCCAGTTCTTTTGATTCTTTTTCTAAGGGATACTTTTGCATGCATATTTTTTCATCACATAGATGTTACTGTATGGTTGAATGGCAGATTTCACATGCAGTTTCTTGTATTTATTATCATAACCTACCAACCTTATCTTCTACATTTTATTTCTCATTTATAAGGGGGGGGGAAATGTAAAAATTACATCAAGCCTTACTAGCAATGGTTATATCTAGGAATCCATAAGACCAGTGCCCCTCAGTTTTAAAGGACAAACAAAAACTGTTACTTCCCAGTTTGCAGAACAAATACTGGTGTAATTTTTGAAGCATGTGTTTCTGTTAGAGTTGCCCTTCCTAGGGAAAACTACGTATCAGAGATAAAAATCAAATGACCCAGTCTAGGCAGAGGTTCCAAAGCGGTAAATCTCTCATTTTTGCAGTATCTCTAGTTTCCCACTGTGATGAATTTCTGCAGTTGTGGAAGATGAAAGAGCCAGGAGAAAGAGCGTGCGAGCTAGCTAACATTTGCTAGAATTATCATTTGCAGGAGAAATGGAACTAGTTTTTCAAAACTATTAAGTTATGCTGGCTTTCAGCTGCGTCCTCAAGATCTAAATCCAGACTGAAAGTTTGAAAACAATGGTCTAATTTCCACTAAACAATAAAGCTCTTCTTTCATAGTATTTTCCATCCTCTGTGCTAATTGCAGTCTTCCAAATTAATTCTAAATGCATGTACATGGCAGAGTAAATCAGCTAATGTTATACTTCAGTTTACAATTTTGAGTGTCACCATACTTATTCAAATCAGGGTTGGGACTTTAAAGGCTTTTCTCCTCAAGGATTATAAAATGAAAGTGAAATTAATCACAATTTGTAAAATAAAACATCATACATTATTTTCCTTTACCATCTGCCTAGGTTGGTGGGGTTTGTTTTTTTCCTTCAACCAACCTGCCAAAGATTAATTTTCTTCAGGGCAGTGTAACTGGAAAACCATTATTCCAACAGCAGAGCCATACACTGCAGAAATACCCAACGTGAGCAGCACAGCCCCATACCAGAACAGTGATATATGGTGTACTTGCAATGAGAACAATGGAAAGTGAAAACCACTCCTCTAATAAATAGCATTTCTACAGCTTAAAGCAGCAACAGTAATACAAAAGCTTAACAAAAGACAGGTGTAGGTTTCAGTACATTAAAATGGTGACATTTTTAGGCTCACTGCTGTTGCTACGCTGATTTCTTAACTGAATGGTTTACTATTTCTAAATACTGCTCTTCAAATTAGTGAGTCCCATTTTCTTTTTCTTCTGCAGTCATTTTAAAAGGTCTCAATGCAAAAAATGGAGAAGTAGTTGTGCAAAAATAACGAGCTATTGAAAATCTGCCACATGAACTGCCAGTGCATACAATCAAAATAAAATCTGGTGCATCCTCTTTGATGAAGAATGGATGAGAAAACTGAGATTAGATTATGGTAATTTGGTTTTATTAGAACAAGCGTAGATAGCTGTTCTTACTGCCTGGGAAGGGATTGCAGAAATGATATAATGGAAGAGGTGGAGCTCTCATTGAACCCTGGGGTTTTTCTTAAACTGCAGTCATGTTTGAGCAAGGGCTTGAGAATAGCTTTTAGTAATATTCTGTACAGTAAGATCAACAGGCTTTAGAAAAGGAAGACAAACTTGCACTTTCTTTTCACCAATATCCAGACAATACGAACAACTTTAAAAAATGTAGCAAAGAACCAGTTTTTAATAGATTCCACACATGATATATTGGAAATCATTAATACACTTTATTTATTTATTGCTACTTGTTATTTTGACTAGTTGACTTCAGAGAACTGAGCTGTTCAGCTACACCCAGATGAATTAAAACAGTACAATCAGAAGTCCTACTGACAGTTTCAGAACACTTATATCATTACCTTTAACCTCTTCTGAATTCACTCCCCCCAAAAAAATCATTTAGTATGTTGTCTCAGAGATAGATGCTCTGAACGGAGGAGATACCTCTCTCCTATTTATGTCTTCCTATGCAAAAGCCACAGTGATGTAAACTAAGGTCTTTTTAGGCGTATTTCTAAACAGAGAATAGCGATGGGTTTAAAAAGCAACTGAATGCCACACCTACAACTTTAAATAAATGCATCACTACCAGTTAATCTGCAGAGGAGATGGAACAACTCTTTAAGCATGTGCTGCACGGGGACTAATACAGAACTGGACAATCATCATCGCTGCAAGAAGCAGAAAGACCCCCTAGAAGGATCAGTGCCAAACTCCAAACTGCACAGGAATAATACATAAGCAATTGGGGTAAGTATTCAGGATGCTCGCAGAGTGATACACAGACCCTTACAGAATTTTGTGAATTAGGCAGGCACTAACCTAAACTGTCAACTTCTACCCTAAGGAAAACAAAAAACCAAAGGAACACCCACCCTAGAAAATATCAGCCAAAGCGTTGTGCCCCCACGTATTAAATCAGATTGATAAAACATCAACATTAAATTAAGATAAACTATGAAGCAGCAACAAATTCTTAGAGGTACTTTTCAAATCTCTCTAAAGTGTATATCAAGATGAACAGCTATTCACTAAACTGAATCAAGCATGGAAAATAGTGCCTCGTAAAGACAGACCTACAGACCTCCCCTTCTCTCCACTGCACCTCATTAGGGGAATTGATAAGCTATCCTATAAAGCGTGACACAGTCACACTTTCAGCTACATATGACAAATATTGGACAACAGTGACTCAGAGCTCCAGACTGGTATGGGACAACTTCAAGGATAAAAGTAGAAATTTGTCTCCACCTCTCTGTGAGCGCACAATAGGAGGGGGTTTCACAGTAAACCAGAGTTTCTGAGATTATACATATTTAGCAAGTACAATGAACACAGGCCATAAAACTCTCTCTGCTTTCAAATCCTCCACAATTTATTAAAGAATCCAATATTTAAACTTTGCAATTCTTACTTTTCAAAAATTACAAAGTCTATTCTTAGTTTCCAATCCAACCATGAATAGACGTGGGTTAAGTTGTATTGAGTGACTTGAACTTCTGTGATTTATCTGGCTTTGGAAAAAAAAACATTGATGGATGAAGCCACAGCTTTGATCTTTATTTTATAAGTAAGAAGCTTAAAAAAAACCCATAATAATATAATCCAAAATGATGGCACCAAATAAAACAGAAATCATATCTAGTCTACTGCTTCATCGTATCAAGCATCTTCATATAGATAAAAATGTAACTTTACATCAAAAAAAAGAAGCGAAACAAACAAAATGTATGGGCACTGCAACTACAAGGGCTTATTCAATAGCCCTTCCTTTAATAATAACACTCATTAGCATAAATATTATTATTAATGAGCTTTTGTGTTTGTCTTTTATGGTAACTGAAGAATAAAATACCATGTAAAATATCATTTACTGTGTTAAAAATAGTAAACTTCTGCTTGCTCCCTTTTTGTTCTTTCAGCTCCTGCTTCAATTGCACGCTTTGTCTGAAAGTTCACCTTTACTTCCTTTAGTATACTATCAGTAGTGGTCATGTTACATGACAAAATGTGTTGCCAGGATGTTAAAATTGGTCTTTCTGATAAGGAAGGGGGTTACGTGAAATGAGGGGAAAAAAATGAGAGAAGGGGTAAAGTGGCAGAGTTGTCATTCTTTTATTAACAGTCCACAGCACATTACTCCCAGAGTGTCTATTACGCTTTCTTAGAAATTGAATTATAAGAAAAATTCTAGGAAGAAACGCTGGTCTTCAAGTTTATTCAGAAACACAAGATACCACAAATTGACTGCAAGCCCTAGAATGGCTAAAGATACCTTTACAAGCTACTTTTGGACATTAGAGGTGTACCCTGTGCAAAATGGAGAGAGAAGTAAGTAAGACCAAAAAAAAAAATAAAAATACTGTTTTCTTCAAAAAGTCAAGCAACTAGCAGTGAAAGAGTCCACAGGTCCACTTCTCAGATAACCTTTCCACATTTCCTGCAGTATTTGTACAGCCAGGCAAAACCATAATTTAATTTAATTTAATGAAATGAGAGAAAGGTCATGTTTGCATGAGAAAACAGTTAGGTGAGATGAGCCATCAGAAGAAATAAACTACTACATCTGCACCCAAAACCTACAAGGTAGGTCAGTAAATGGAAGTTCTCCCTTTTCCAAAAATTATCACAAACGGGAGCTAAAGGTTCTTAAAGGCAATTACTTTTTAAAAGTAGACTCTAAGACAGCAACTCTGTCAAATGTTGTGTCTCACATTAGAAACAAGGTTATGTTTTCTTACACACTTCATTACCATTTTTAAATAAGGTTTATTGCATTTTTTCAGTTTCCTTCTAGAAGCCCTTGGAATACAGATGCAAAACAACATCAAGCAGCCTGTTTGCCAACCTCTCAAACTCAACTACGTTAATCAGAAGTAAATGATTTCACATCAAGCTTATAACGAATTCACTTTGCACATTTAACAAATCCCTACATGACCACATTAACATTAGTACTTATGCACTGATCCAGTGGACAAATTACACTTTACCCTGGACACATTCAGGTCCCAGATTGCACAGGAAAATTAGGCTGCAAGTGATCAAGTCCTGACAATTATTTATTTAATTTACTTGTTAACAATGAGAAAATCCTCTCCTACTAATGAGAAAAAAAGTCTAACAAATATACCTCTCCCTGTTCAAAGGAAGAAAGGGGGGGGCGGGGGGAGTAAACCCCATAGAGTTGATAGATAGTTATTTCTGTGATCCTCTTATCTCTGAGCCTGCAGATGGATGGATCATTTAATGAGAAACAACAGTTCCCCCTCATATTAAAGCCACAAAGAATGACCACCTTCTTAACGAGAGAACAGCTAAAACTCCTCAGCAGTGCTCTGATCATCTCATGTGTTGTTCCCAACTGCAGCCTTACAAACTGCCTCAATTCTATCAAATTAGGCTCTCCATTTCTTATTTGTATTTCTTCAAGAATTAATTTGATGAAATTTAGTTACTAGTTAATACTAATAAAATTGTGACTATATCAGCATAATTCACAGCTACAGTGCTGACAGATACCGTGCTAGTCATCGCTCTAGAACTCTTCTTAAGGAACACAAGTGCTTAATACAAGAGCACAAGATCAGAAATACAGCACAGTGGCTACTTCTCCTTTCCCAGAGGTTTCTAACTGCGCACAACAATTAGAGAAGACAGTCTGCTTTGAATCTCTTGTCATTGGGATGTTGTATTACACAGTGTCAAACTCTGGTAAGATTTGCACTACCAGGAGAGGACTCCTGCAAAGCAAGATACAGCATTTGTCTTAAATACAATATGCAAGTCTTAGGTTCCATGGCAATATTTCTGATGATGCTTCTGGCAGCTTCTTAGGTTTTAACTACTTCCTTCTCAGTGTTTCTCAAATTGCCACTGACTCTTTGCATGAAGTGAAATGCTCATTTGCTTAAATTAATTCACAATGAGTACTGCTCATATAATTCCCCATAACTAATTCTTCTTGTTCTGCCTGCAGCTGCACCATCTAATCCGCCCATTGATTCTGCACCTTTAACCTGTCTTCTAACTCAACAGTAACCATGACTTCTCACATCTCCTCCTCTGTAGACTCTCCTGCTGATTCAGCTCATTAAATTCTACACAATGTTTCAGTCTTTTGTTTTTGTCTTTTACTCTCACTCTTAATAAGACTCAAATCTGTTTTATATTCAGTATTTCTCCCCTTCATGCGACATACTAGCTACATTTCCACACAACTTCAATGCCATCAGTTCCAAGTGCTTCTGATGTTAATCGCATGTTCATTTTGGCTGACATACAAATTTCTATTTGGTTTTGGCCCTTGGAAGTTTTTTTTCATCTTTGCCCCAAAGGTGAAATGAAAACAATTAAGAATAAGAATAGTCTTGAGAATTTTAAATGCTTTTATTTCACCGTTTTCTTCACATTGGAAGTTTTGGATATAATATGCATTTTTAATTATGCATCACACATAAGTACTTTCTCCTGCAATCGATACACACTCCAAAATATCATTTCTCTTTCTTCTGAGTCTCTTGCATTCCATTACTTTATGACTTGGTGAGCTACATGTGTTAACACTGTTTCAAATACTGGGATTCTTTTCAAAATCATTGACAAATACAGGAACCTGCATTTCAGTTGTAACAATTTAATGCATTTTACTCGTCCAACACACGTTTGTTTACCAAGTCTCTGACACCTTTGGTTGTTAAATCATCTTTACTATGAAGTGCAGTTATGCAGTATTTTTATCATCTACAGAACAGAGGCAGAGTGAGACCTTCACAGTCATGCTAACTAAGCTCTAAAAGGAGACAAATTACTGTCCAGTACAGTGGTTGCTACTCGTTGCTCTTGAAAATCAAAAAAAACCCAGAAATGCCATAGAGGATACGAAGCCACACTTTCCAGGGAAGTAATGTAGCTGGTCAAGTAATGCACTACAAATTTCAACTATTTCCAGCTACCTTTGAAGATATAATAATGATTAGAATACAGACTAATGATACTATGAGTGAGTCATATTAGTATTAAAGGGAAGATCTAGGCTGTATTAAATTTAGTTCCAAGAAAATCATGCAACTTTGAAGAGGAGAAAAGAGTGTCACAGTACTGCAAGCTAAGTGTATCCATAGTGCTATAACAAAGAAATAGTCTCTCTGTGAAAACACACGATGGAGTTGCAGTGTTGAGGACACGACACTTACAGGAAGAATTTCAGAGCGCTCATTCTGCATTGTTTTCTTTTATGAATGCTCATGATTATTCAAAAGAGAAAGGTCACTCTGATGACAATTCTTTTCACACCATAAGAAGATGATAAATGTGTGATTAGCACTAAGCCACTGGGTCACTCTGACTCAAAGAGGGAATAAAATAGAGCCTTCTCAAAACTAGATCCAGAAATTAAATAATGGGAGAAGTGCAAGTGAAAGTCATCAAAACATTTGAAAAATCTATCAGCTGGAAAACCACTACTTGGGACATTTAAAAATACCTAAGTTACTTAATTTGGAGTCACAATTTGATTTTCTTACTGCGTATCTGGACTCACGATACCCAATGGGTTTCTGTATCATGGAATTAGAGGACATTAAAATATATGTAATGATTACATGTTAAGGCCATTAAAGTATTCCTGTGTACTGAAGGAACAATGGTGGATCATGGCATTTCAGATCAACTGGCAGTACTGAATCATATTAATACAGACAACCACTCTGCAAACTAATTTTTGCAAAACCTCTAACCTTCCTGACTAGGAGCTCTTCATTCCTACACAGAGTGAGCAGGTGTAATTGGACTTCACAAAACAAACGGCCAAACAAAACCACCGAGACCACATGTGGCACTTATCAGATGTGAATGAAGATTCTTCTTAAAACATTAGGCATTCTTAGGCATGTTGCCAAATGTTTCTCACATTCAAAGATTTAAAAACTTGCCTTTTGGAACATCTCTAAAGATGTCATGAATGATTTTTTCCAGACATGACTGTTATGCCAAGGCTGCCAGCGTGAACAGCTGATCTGTAACATCTATGGCTATGAAACTCAGCCTGGTGGGAACCTGCTCGGCACACGGAAGCATAAACAATTTAAGAAAAGCAGAAGCCTAAACAAGCAGAAAATGTAAAGGGAAAAAGATTCTAAAGAATTCAGTATCTCCCGCAGTTTATGAGCGGGACTCAGTCATTCAGGAAAGGTAAAAAAAAAAAAAAACAAACCCAGCTCTTGCTCTAAGGCCACCTCTAGATGTCCATTCCTCTCCCCTCCTTTGTGGGCAGGCAGTGTAAGCAAGGAGAGGGCCTCCACATTTTGAAGCATTTAGGTGTTAATCTGAGACACAAGGATAACCAAGCCAAGAAACTAAACATATGCTTAAGGTTAAGTCTCCTATGGGCTCCAGAAGCCAGAAATAACAATTCCAATGCTGTGACAGCTCATTCCATTATATGTACCTACACAAGTAGCACACACACACACACAATAATAAAAAAGGCTTCCTATATAGAGGTTGCTTCAATTATTTTCTCACTTTAAGTATTACTCTACTTCAAAGTTAAAATTCCTGTTTTCTTTGAGTACTGCAATGAGGTCTCCATTGCCAGGCTAATAATTCTACTTTATCCATTAAGCATTCCCAGCCTCTGTCTGTCTCTGCTTTCTGATTACTGTCTGGTCAGTTAATTTCTACAGCTTTTCAACTGGCACTAATCAGGTATTAAAAGCTGCCATCAGCTTTGCTTGATACAGATTCCTACCCCCAG
This sequence comes from Chloroceryle amazona, assembly GCA_027560015.1. Taxonomy (NCBI): domain Eukaryota; kingdom Metazoa; phylum Chordata; class Aves; order Coraciiformes; family Cerylidae; genus Chloroceryle; species Chloroceryle amazona. Next base: position 52,246 of record JANHFX010012148.1, on the reverse strand, counting down.
TTAGAAAGGATTTTCAAAATAGGCAATTCTTGGCCTTTTCTGATTATCCACAGACAAGCTCATAATCCAGTCGCTAGTATTTAGGAAGCCAAGCAGTGAAATAAACGATGTTGACTATAATCTACTGATCTTTTTTTAAAATCAAGAAATAAAGCTAAAAAACTTCAGCAGTCTAATCCTCAGACATCTGGTTTGGGGTTGCCTTTTTTTTTTATTCAACAAAGGATGGATTGGGTGAAGATGAAAAGGAAGGGCAAGGATCCAATAAAAATAGCCCCTTTTAGATGATACAAGGCCAGTACATTTTAGACATAATGGCCAGTACATTTAATGGCTAATAGTTTCTTTTGTGGCAAGTAATAAATAATTTCAGTCAAGTTTACTACAATTAAGATAGTGATTAAAGAGGTTTTGCAGTTTTAAATGGGCAGATTTCAGGAGAACGAGGAGGAGAGATGTACTAGTCAGACTGGATGAGGAAAAAAAAAAATAAAAAAAATCTCCTTTTTAGTTGTTTTTCCAGGTGAGGAAGCTCAGAATAAGTCTTCTGACCAGCCTGTAACCATCAAAAGAAAGATCACAGAGCAGTTGCAAGTCTGGATATGTTATCATCTTACAATTCACCTACATATTGCTATTGAAACTATCATCAACATGGTTGCTTCTCTCATTTCACTCACATAACCACTTCTTCAAATTTTTCTACTTGCAATTTTTGGCTAAAATATTGTATCAAGTGGGTTTGCATAAATCCCTTTAATATTACATCAACCAGCAGAGCTACTGAAAATCCAAAATCTTCTCACTGAATTCTCTGAATCTCACTGAATTCTTTATATCTATCTGAATTGTTTTTTTTCTGTTGTAAGGAACATTGTCCTGTCAGATCACACAAGCAGGACTGGGGCAGGAATTTCTTGTAATATCCTAGATGGAGCAAAATCTAAAAGAATCACAGGAACAGTCCAGCAATCAGTAAATACATGGGTACCAAAGCATACCAGGAAGAGACAAACACAAAACCCTTCTGAATGGATTATCAGGTGGGAAGAAGTTTGTTTATAGGTGCGTTAACCTTAAGAATCAAACAAATATAAAGAAAATACATTTGAAAACTGTGGTACCGCTTCCCTAAAAAGCTGTCAACAATACAGAGGCAAACCTAAGAAATTCAACAAGGATAAGTGTAGAATCCTACACCTGGGGAGGAACAATACCATGCAGCAGCACAGGTTTGGGGTAGACTGCTGGAAAGCAGCTCCGTGGAGAGGGACCTGGGAGTCCTGGTGGACAGTAAGTTCTCCACGGGACAGCACAGTGCCCTTGTGGCCAGCAAGGCCAATGGTATCCAGGGGTGCATAAAGAAAACTGTCCAGCAAGTTGAGGGAGGTTCTCCTCCCCCTCTACTCCGCACTAGTGAGACCACACCTGGAGTGCTGTCCAGTTCTGGTCTCCCCAGCTCTAGAGGGACTGAGAAATACTAGAGAGAGTCCAATGGAGAGCTACAAAGATGATTAAGGGGGTGGAACATCTCTCTTATAAGGAAAGGCTGAGAAACCTGGGGCTGTTTAGCCTGGAGAAGGTAAGAAAGAGGGGATCTTATGAATGTTTACAAATATCTGCAGGGTGGGGGTCAAGTAGAAGGGTCCAGGCTCTTGTTAGTGGTGCCCTGGGATAGGGCAAGAGGTGATGGTAGCAAGGGGAAACAAAGGAAGTTCCACCTCAACATGAGGAAAAATTTCTTCACTGTGTGAGTGACAGAGCCTGGAACAGGCTGCCCAGAGAGGCTGTGGAGTCTCCTTCTCTGGAGACTTTCAAGACCCACCTGGACCTGTTCCTGTGTGGCCTGCCCTGGGTGATCCTGCACTGGCAGGAGGGTTAGACTCTATGATCTCCAGAGGTCCCCTCCAACCTACCTATTATTATCCTATTATTCTATGAATACAATTGGTGAAAAAGTATTACGTACATACCAATATAGCTGCTTTTGAGAAACAGTTTGAAGAGTGAACTGTCAACGACTCTTTAATAACAACTGCAGATGGAGTGAAGCCCAGGCTGAGAGCAGAAGCCCTGAAGATGCAGCCACAGGATGAAACCTGTAGATGACCACTTGTAGATATATGTGGAATGCCAACATGGGAAGAAACTTGCTTCAGGGCACAACAAAAGCAATGACAAAAACAAGGTTTCATGCAGGGCTTAATTGTGTTAATGAAGCTATTAGTTCTGCTATCAGAAAGCTGTACCCTAAAGAGTATTGGTAAAAACAAAATTTTCCTATTAGAGAAATTTCTTGCCTTGGAAGATGGAAAAAAAAAAAAAAAGGAAGCTGGGGTGAAACATTGCAAACTGTCACATATGGGTCACACGCTCAACTCCTCATGTCACAGCCAGAGAACATCAGCAACCTTGACCTTAACTTTCTATGCAAGCCTGAAACAAACCCACTAGTTCTGCTGCTGCCTTATTTCACATGGAGAGAGGAATAATCAGTTTCTCTAGTAGCCTGTATTGCTACCTACGCGCATTTTTGTTTACTTTAAAGGCAAACATCAGCTTGTGTTTGGGTCACTACTACACTGTTTGTGCTTAGCCTGCTATCCCATCCTCAAAGCTTGCTAATTCCGACACAACACAGCAAAACCTCCCAGCCAAGGCTAGAAGAAAAACAGAGGCATAATTCTGACTACTACATTTCAGTTTGATGACTACAGGAGATAACTGATGTAGAGTAATAATGCAGAATTGTGAATCATCAGTTTCATGACAGCCTTTAAACTCCTCATGTTCAGATATATTACCTAGAGGAAGACAGAAAAGGAAATAAAGACAAGTCAAAGAGTAGAAAGAGTAGCAGAACACAGAAGAGATGATATTCTGCTGGATACCACAATAAAGAAATGATCAGAGAACCAAGAGGATGAGTGGGTGACCTAGTGAGGAATGTTATAACACAATAGCAAAGATTTTGAAGATGGAACTGCAGATATTCAGTGCACTAACTCGGTAACAGAATTTCAGTCAATACTGCCTTTTGAGTTATTAACTAAATTTGTATATTTTAAACTGACAATTTATTTAGTTCCTTATTGTCTGAAAAGAGTCTGCATTATCATTAGCTCATACCTACATAATGTGAATTTTGTGAATTGATAAAACAAAGATTAAAAGTGGTAGCCCTAAATGGATTTTTTGGTATTGGTTCACTTTATGAGACCAGACACTTTAAAAACAAATTGTATTAATAATAGCACATGTCTATAAACTATCAACACTGGCAAATTGCCTGCATACAGTGAGTAGATAAACATCACCAAGGCGGTGCAAGACCTGCACTAAAATGAGAACGAGCGCAGTGTAATTCAGAACATGAACTTCAAATTTCACACATACAATCACACATACAACACAGTCATGCCACTTGACTGGCTGATCAAGAAAGAAAATGCTTCTAGTAGCCTGAAAGAGAGTAAGACTAGCTTATATTAAATGAAATGATAGCTTGAAAAGTTTTACTGACAATCATAAATGCTTCAAAGGAGTACAAACTGTTCCCAGAACTACAAGTGGTTTCAAAATGATGATCACTGATAACTGACAAAAAGGAACAGAAAGCAGTAAAGAAAAAAAAGGATAACACGAAATATTTGAAATCACTGCTCGTATTTCCTTTTGTTCCCGGGTGCTCTCCGACCACAAAAGGTGAATGTGATGTTGAACCCAAATGTATTGCTTTCTGTTTGGCCTCTGCTATGCACTCATTATTGCAGGAAGCTCAGCTTCACTGTAGAATACCAATGCTTCTCTACTGTCACCCCTTTGCCTCTTAGTGTTCCATGAGGGCATGATTCTTCTCTTCCTTCACCTAATCTTACACCAGTAAAATACTCATGACTTCAGTAGAACTTCTTTTGATTTCCAGCAGCATAAACACAAGAATCAATCCATCTTTTCTAGGTTTGCACATCAAAAAGATCCCAACAAAACAAAACTAAATCAAAACAAACAGAAGAAATCTAACACTTTCAAAGTTCCTCTGTTGTCAATACAGTAACATAAAGTATACTACTTGGCAAATGGGAAAATAAGTCTGAATTACTTAGTGTATCAGACTTGGCTGGAGTGCTAGAGAAAGTGCCTCAAGTACAATGCAGTGCATCCCTATTTCATACACCATTGAACAGAACGTCTACAAATTGCCCTGGAACTCACATACTGCCATAGGGCTAACTGACATTATTCCTGGGCTGTGGTTACTTCTAATGCTCTGCTAATCGTTCTGTGCTCTAACATGCTCTGGAGGAAAATCTGTATGTTCCCACAAAGTCACAGAAGTCCCACTAATGAAATTAAGTGAGAGGAATATAATGTATTTTTGTTCCTGTGAGTCCCTTAAGCTAAACTTTGGAGGGTGAAGCACATGTATTATTCACAAGAAAAGCTTTAATTAGTGCTTCTTTAAAATTACTCTGAGAAAGGACTAAAAGAATCAAAATAGTCCATCAAGATTGTTGAAAAGTGTGGCAAAGTAAATCTACAATAAGCTAGAATCACTGTACCTATGCGCTTAGAAATCTACCTGAAAGCTAAGTAAAGACAAGTGACAGTATATCAAGTTCATTTCAGAGAGTATTCAAGTTCTTTCCCATGGTGTACACGACAGTAATTTTAATCAAGGTCTGGCATTCATTTTTTCCTAGACTATTTTTAATAATGTTACCTTATTCTAAGAATCCTGAACGTGGAATATAAAGTGCATTTTAAACAGCAGTAACTCAAAGCCTGGAGAGGGAAAATGATTAGATTATTTTAAATAGGCTTGTGCAGGGAAGAAAAATGCAAATATCTTGCATTTGCAGATATTGATTTCCAACCAGCCTAACGTGCGACTATAATTGCTTTAACGGACCATTGTCTACAGCTTGTAAACTTGAATCAACGTCCATCCCTCTTTTACTAGAGGATCTAAAAGCGTATTGATTCAAACGTCGTCTCTTAAACCGAGATAATCTTTTTGAGATTTCAAACTTAATTTGTTGATTGCCTCTAAGTGACATGGGTTCAGCACTGTCACAAGATGAGTCAGACTGTCCTTGACAGTTCTGACACTTTAAACAGTTGGTTTTGCACTGGCTGATTCACTGGCAATGGGCTCATTATCTGTAGTGCTATGTGGAACTTGGACGACTTGATTCTGACCTAGGTAGTTTTCATGTGCTTCTGAGCAGTGGATTGCTGTGCACCCCTACCGAGTTTCAAAGTAATTTTCACTTTTGTATTTCCTAATTGTATGCTTTTTATTTCCTATCAGTCTCCTTGTGGGGCTCCTTTGTGCTGCAGTCAGCAGGTGACACACTGTACGTGATTCCCTAGAGAGAATCATTGTCACTCCTAACTACTTACTCAGTGACTGCACAGTGCTATTTAATGTCCTCCATCTCGTGCTCTACAGAGAAAACTAATTACCATACAAACAAAGTAAAATAGAAGTATGGAAGTGTCTGATTTAGGTTTAAAAACCTGACCATGCACTCCAGAGTAGGATGTACGGCTAAGGCTGGATGCCAAGTGGGGCACCAAACAACTTATTTCATTCTTCCTTCTGCTGCCTTAACTCTTTGCAAAGTCAGAAGCACTGAACTCATTTCCTTGGTGCTAGTTAATTAGCGTGGTGGCAATATCAGTCTGTCATAATCTGTGTTATTACCGTGGTTCAGCAAGCCATGATTCTGCACTTTTTCAACTATTTGAGCTCTGCAGATGACACGCAGAGCAAAACTCTGAATTATTCAATGGCTGTGCGCGTGATGGCCCCATTTGACCTCTTCCTTGTTTGCAGTGTTGCTAGCTTTTTAATCTTTAATCCACTATATTTCCTGTGAAATCTCAGAAGACTTCATCCTGCATTACATTGACAAAAAAGATTCTCCTTGTAGAAGTTTTCATTTAGTTTCTAACAATATATTTTACACTTTTTGGAGCATGACAGAAGTAGACAAGAAAGTGCCTTCAGGAAAACTCCAAGAGAACATACTTCTTATTATCCATTTTGCTCTCTTAGAAGACCCCAAATCTCATCAGTCTTTCTTAAATATAAAATAAAATAGTAATACTGCAACTGTGCAGTTTATCATTCCTAAAGCTTTTTCAAAATACGTGTCTAATCACAATGGGTCCTGTGCAGCACTCTCTACTCATGACTTCCATCAAAGTCACGCTTCTGTGGGAACTTAGCCTGAGGAAGGAATACAGGGTAAGCCAAGGTGATTATTGCAATCCATTACTGGGGAAATACGAGAAAACCTAACATTATTTTGGTCCTCACATTTCAAGAAAGCTTTAAATGCAGATTGTGCTGAGGCACTACGTTAGTAAGAAAATTAGTCTTATAAGTTAGGAGCAAAACATAAAAAAAAGAATCAGTCTGAGCAAGAGTTTTAACTAAAGCACAACAGTATAATTGTACTGAGAGAAATTCTTCAGTTCAAATCATTTTAAAGCGTAGGCCACTGTTCTGAAGACTGGTAGAAATACAAATCGTTACGCCATAGCACAGTTTATAACTCCTACAGTCAGTGCACGCAGGTAAGAAAACCGTCATGGTCTGACAACGCGCAGCTGCTCACTCCCAACTGCCCTGGGGTATGCAGGAGAGAATTGGAGGGGTAGAGTTAAGGAGGCTTGTAGGTTGATATAAAAACAGTGTAATAATTATTCTTTATACGCAAAATAATATGTTACATGCTTGACTGAAAGTGCAGTTTAGGTCTATAAACAAAAGCTACACTCTGTAATTATGCTACTATCACTCTGCCATGAAGACAACCAACGGGAGAGGTTCTGGTTCCTACTTTTGGAACACACAGTGCTGGACAAGCATTCTGAATCTTCTTCCTGTTGTCAATTGACCTCCATTCGTTGCCTAAGCAGTGGCAATAGCAATGGTAAAAGGAAAGCAGAGGAAGAATTTACAACAGAATATAAAGTGTCAGTATCTTTGAACACATTGATGCATGGCACCAAAAATTTTTATTCCTTTCCTTTCTTTCTTGACTTCTGTATGACATAGACATTACACTTCCATGCTTAATTAAGGATGCCTCAGCAAGCATTAAGGGAAAATGTGTTCACAAAATTCAGACAGCTCAAATAATTGTAAAATAAAACTGATATATAAACTAGTTACAAAGGCAGAAAATATATGGTTAATTGCTTTGTCCCATCAAGTCTTGGTTAAATGATCCAATTTGACAGAAAAACTAGCAGTTGTTTTCTGGTTTTAGTAAGATCATTAAAACTCGGTTAGGTTATATTTAACCTTGGGACGGAATACAATCACTTATTATTTTCCTGCCATCAGAGACTAAATTCCCAAGTATATTTTCTAGACTATAGATATCATGACCAAGTGTGTTACTCATTTGTGAATGGAGCTAAATCACACTGTTATACTGGCAACATTTTGCTGGCATCCTGCCAAGTTACCTTTTTTTTTTACTTTTTTTTTAAAGTTATATATGCATTAGCATCTTGAAGATTGCTGGATGATTTCTGTAGAAGTCATGTGTGAAAGAGAATGTATTTCTGCATATTGCTGACAGTATCAGACAACATTAGTTTTGATATTTCATCTTCAAGACATTGTACATTAACAAAGCCTCAAAGCTTCGTAGGAATTTGGGCAAGGACTGTTGGTCCAGTGACGGACACACACTTGGTATCACACATCCCTACAGAGCATCCTTATAACTGATGTAATCAGACATCACAGGAGTATAGCTCTTAATTTATCAGGTTTCCTAACCTAGCAACTCCTGCAAGTACTGGAAGGCCCCAGCTACACTGACCACTTAAGAGAGGGAGCTCAGTATCCTAGAACAACTCCAGTGTATGGCTGCCTCATCCGAATGTGAATCATGGAGGGGGGAAGAGGGGAATTTGCTCATTGTGTACGGCTGAACTGTTCTTTTCTTTGCAGCTGAAATAAAAACTGATCTAGAGATTTCTCACTTGAGTGGCTGAGACATATTTTCCTGGGTTGGCAGAATACAAGGCCAGTTTAAGAGATGTTCTCGCTTTTGTAATCACTGTGTAATGTCACCGCTACTCACTTTGAATTAAAATAACTGCTCGGCTGTGTTAATTTAGGCTGGTGGATCATTTCGGTCCATCATTCCAATCATGCGTTCCCTGCGTTCTGCCGAATGCAGAGCAAGACACTTGCAATAACCATTGTACAAAGTAGATCAGACATAGGTTTGATTTTTTCATCTGTCTTTAGAACAGCTGCAGTTGTGTTGCCTCTTCTGTATGCTATGAAAAAAGGGTTGTGCATATACATTTATTTTTGTCTACCTTAAGTGTACTGTAAGATTCCGAATAACAACAAAATTCCTTAACCAGGAGCACAGAGAATATATAAGATAGGACTCTCACTCAACATACCTGCTAGAATGCCAAATCATCCTCACTTCACCCTAACCTTAAGAGTAGGCATCCACCTCTTCAATCAAGGCAGCGGAAAGACTGGGATCACAAGAGGCAACGGAAGCAGAGTATGTCTGCTGGTGAAACTCAAATGTTTGTGGGATGGTTCAAGAGTTCATGACTCGGGGTGACAAACAGCTTTCTGCCATGCTTTAGCATTCATAAGGTGTGCTCCCAGTAATTACCGTATCTGACATCACAGAGATGCAATCTTGAAAGACCCCTCTGACTTTCTTGATTTTGTGTGGCTATTTGTACCAAACACACACAAAAAGGCTTTCTTTCCTACTTGTAATTAAATGTTTTTAATTCTGTCTGTAGCTCCAGTTTTTCTAGATTATTAAACCTCAAACCAAACTGCATAGATACTATTCACTCTATCAGAAGAGGAGTGGATGAACTTAATGAAATAAAAACAAAGATAAATCTACCCAACTACTATGGTGTACGTCTTACAGATACATGGATGGCACCTATTCATCACCTCTATTGTATGAAAAGATAGAGAAAAACACAATTTAGAGAACATCACTCAGATGAGATAGAACCCTTTAGATTTATCTCAATTATGAAAATTTGACAGATACTATCCGACAATACATGAAACTAAGACTGGAAATGCAACGATGGACTTCTCTGAACAAAGACCCCACCTTTTATCTGACATCTTTCAAACGGCCAAATTTTGCATTAGTGTTTCACATGCATTTCTATTATCTATAGGAATATGAAATATTTAGAAAATGGGAAGGCAAACAGATTCAGAGTCTGTTCTTTTTCATTGCTAATTCATTCTAAATAAGGGTAGACATAATAACTACCCAGCCTAAACATTTTAGGGGAAAAAGTAAAGGATTTGAGTGTGATATATGATTATCACATCTCAAAATTCTGTGCCCTTTTTTTGAATAGGTTTTATCACGGGGTCTTGAAGCCATAACTTAAAAATTGGACTTATTTCTTTGCCAGATTCTATTTTTCCCTACTGCTCACCAAATACCCCCCCAGCTGCCTCTACCTAGTGCTAAAGGGTGTTACATAGCAAATACTTTTCATAGTTTCTTGGTCTTCATTCTCAAACTAGAAATAAGTAACATATTCAATATTTTAATACTCCAGTTGCATTTTACATACCAAATTACTTGCTACATTTCTATTTTTACACCATTGTCCACAGTTTAAAGACAGAAAATGGTCATTAATGTCTGTAAGCTGTCAAATGAGGAATTTTAAATTTTTTTAATTATTTTCATTACAGCAGAAGGAATGAAGAGCCCTGGCACGCAAACACATAAAATAGTACATCAGCTTGCAGCACTTTAGAGAGTACCAGAAATACTTGGGGAAACTGCTTTTGCATTTTACTTAGCTTAGGCTACTCGATTGCTTGGATAATCTATAAAATATTTCTTACAGCTCTCTATTTTGACTGATATAAAGGGAAAACTATAGCACATAAAATCCTTATCATGAGTAGAAATGAGGAGAGTTAAGAGAATTAGAAGAGTTAAGAAGCTTCTTGACAGATAGTAAAAAGTTGGTGCGTTTGAGCTTGTTAAGAAGGTAAGAGAAATGCATATAATTAATCATTACTGAACTCATTAATGTTATGATCTTTTAAAGCTTAAAAATTTGAGAAAATATCTGTTTGATTGGAATCTTATATTGACCAATGAATCTAAATGCGAAGCATTCAGCAAAAGCCTCTTCCTGGTGATAAATTCAAGTACTCATGAAATAAAGGTACTTCTATAGTCATTTCACTACTAAAAAAAGTTATTACTGCTGAGCAGTTGATTTGCAAGAGAAATTCCAGCTCTAAGGAAAAGAAAACCCTAACAACATGACCCAACAACAACAAAATAACATGGATGATTATAGTCTTCCCTGTCACTGAGAGATAAATTAAGCCCAGTCAGCAACGTGCCTCAGCATATGGCTGACTCCATCTCACATTCATTGTGATGAAACTAATACGCCCTTTTACTGGGCTTTTACCTCAGGCCAGCTTCTATACACGTCAACTCAAGCACGAAACATAGCAATAAAGAGAAGGCCTTTGATTTGGTTTCTTGATGGTTGTGTCAACGGCCTTGTACTCAGGAACAGTTTCACATTCTCTGGCTTGTCCTTCATCAAGTGTCCCTTGTATAGCATTTAAGGATAGTACAATTTTAAACAGGCTCTTTCTAGTCCAAACTAGATTAACCTAATCATTATTCAAATTTAAAGAACTGCAGCATTCTCAGAGTTCTAGCTTTGTAGGCATTTAGATGCTACAATATGGAAATGAGGGACTACGGATCTATCAGAAGCAGAATCTAAGTGTAGTAGCTTCTTCTGGAACAGACACCCTTAAACTTTGTAAACTCGATTTATTTAGCTGGGTGAAACTTTGGGAACCATGTAACAACAACAGGAAAAGGTGGTAAGGTTGCTAGTAAGATATGTTAACTCCTAGTCCAAATCTCCTAAAATAGATTTCAATATAGTTTTTCATCCTATTTTCTTCCAGACAGGGGAAAAGCTGAATATAATAAGTTATTAGTACAGCTGTATGAATGACAAGTCAGTCATATTTCTAAAGCTCATAACCTTTTCTTACCATGGAGATAAAGTCTGTTGTGAATGTCTGTATCAGAAACCATCCTGCACAAATGTATCTTGTCCCATTCTCCAGTTACCATTACTTCTTCCAAGTCAAACCACAACAGAGATCCTCAGTGAAATCCAGCATCTAAAGCACCATCATTTACAGTTATATACACAGTTAATCAAGAAGATTCTCTTCAGGCTTACTGAATCAGTACGTATCTAATCCAGTGTAAGATCCTTTCTAAGTTTTGCTCTTAGTTTCCCTCTAATTAGAGCAGTTTCAACTGCTGGGAAATTTCTCCTGCTCCTTAATACCAGCACCCCACAATCAATATTCCTCTCGAAGAGATTCCATCACATGCTGCTAGGCTGAGCTCACAAGGTTTTATGAACTGTTGCATAGTATCAAAAAAATCCTCAAAAGAGAAAGGTGTGTTTTTTTTTTTATTGGGGAGCTTTTGGGGTTATTTTTTTTAAATGCAATACCTACTCAGTACATACTTTGAGTTCTCTGGAGTGGTTCATTATATTCATTTTGCTAAAATGACAACTTTTCTTAAACTGTGAATTGCTGAAAAATAATTACAGAAAATTGTTTCAACTTAAAATCTTTTTGCTGGCCACCTAAGAATACTGAGTTTTCTGAAGTGATACAGTTCCTTTAAATAATGGCTAACAGGTACGGTGAGTCCCTACTATCAGGAACAAGTGGTCGATAATTCACAATAGTAATTACTCAAATTTTTTTTTCAAAAAGCCTGCAGTGTCCTTCATATGGAAATACAGCTCATGGAAATTGAAGACTATTAACAACATCTGTTCTAAATGTAGTCCAACTAATAGCAATGATTTCCAAATAGCGAGCTCCTATGGCATCCGAACTACGAAAATCTGAGTGGATTATCAGGCTGTGGGTTCAGTGTGTTCCTAATAAACTGTCACTAGGTTCTACTGGGACTAGGTCAATTACCATGCACAATAAAATATTCTTTTTTTTCAACAAGTTTCTAGAGGAGCTGGAACAGATAACATGCTTTATCTACAACACTGCAAATAAACAGATTTGCTGGCCAGTACAAGTTTCTTTTTATACCCCACTGTCTGATTCACACATGTCCTTACATTTAGGCCTGCAAAGGGACACAGGACTACTTCAGGAAGGCATCATGGATATTCTCTTCAAAAACAGATCGAGTAATCTCATATTTAAAATTCTCATAAGCCACAGTATCTAAGTCTCACTCTCGTATTTTTCCACTATATCTAATAATGGGCTATGTCTTGAGTGAATCTCTGCTCGCTCTTTGCTTAAGCAACATTTTGTTTTAGTTCAATTTAAGATTTTCCACAAAAGGTTCATTGGATCAAATCTGTCCTTTCTTGAGATGACTGCTGAGGTTGACCAGCAGAATTCAGCATCTATCTTTACCATACAAATGTATATACGCTCTAATAGGATTAGGGGACTGGAGCATCTCTCTGACAGAGAGAGACCTGTGGCCGCTTAGCCTGGAGAAGAATGAGAGGAGGTCAGAGGATGGGGCCAGTCTCTCTTCAGAGGTGTCCAGCAACAGAACAAGGGACAATAGGCACAAACCAGAGCCCAGGAGGGTCCACCTGAACGTAGGGAAAGAAGTCTGTGAGGGTGCCCGAGCCTGGCCCAAGCTGCCCAGAGAGGTTGTGGAGTCTCCTTCTCCAGACACTGTGAAAAGTCCTCTGGACATGATCCTGGGCAACCTGCTCTGGGTGATCCTGCTTTGGTAGTGGGGCTGGATAAGATGATCCCCAGAGATCCCTTTCAATCCCTACCATACTGTGATTCCATGATTCTGCAACTTCCACTACTAAAACAGAAGACAACCATTTTCCTTCCCTTCCACAACTTCCCAGTAATCTCCCTTTCATAAAAAGAACATTCAGATGGTCACTCCTATGCTGACAATTCCCTCCCTCTCCTAACAGCAAGGTAATTTCCACTGCATCTCATTTGGATCAATCCACTCTCCTAGTCATTTCAAAACAGAGAGGTCTTGTTTAAACTTAGTATCACAAAGATGTCTTTACAGAATATCATCTACTCGATTATTAGAATTGTTTCCTGGCCTTTTATTCATACAATAAAAGCATATTTTTTTCTGCACACTAGAAGAAAGCAAATGAGATGAAACATCAAATAGCAACCGTACCTTTGATTTTCCATTAAAATAAATTCAAGATGTAGCCTTGAAGAAATAAAAATTAGTCAAATAATAAACAGTAATTATAGAAGTTCTTAAGTTTTACCAAAATGCAGCCATCAGAAGTGATTTTTTTTTTTTGTCAAATTATCTTAATGGAAGCTAGATTAAAATATAGTTTCAGGAAGTGTTTTTTTCTACTTCCTAAATCTTGCATGTATCAGGACTACTCAGGAAGGTTCAGGTTTGAAACCTCTCCCGTCTGAAAACATATCACAGTGTAAGCAGAGCAGCTTTACCACACCATTCCAGCACGTGTGGACCCTGACAAGACAGGAGCTGCACTTAAGCTGAAAATACAGTTCAGCTATCAAATGCTAATTAGACTTGGAAATCCTTCTGGACATCAGAATAAATGTGTTAATTAATATCACTTAGACTGGCAGTTTATGAGATTTGGGAGGTCTATCTCAGCAACAGTAAAAGAGCAACAGACTATTTTGATAAGAGGCAAACTTATATTACAGTGGAGTTTAATTTCAGTTTTCCCACATCATAAGGTTCTTTTCACCTCACAGCACTCCTTCCAACGGAAGGATAAAGCAAAAACTGTTTAACACACATGAAAATTGCCAGTCTCTACCAAAAGCTGAGGAAAGCAACAAGTTCCTTCAGCTTACACCACCTCTGGGACAATTTCAAGTTCCAATATGGGTGAATTCCTCCCCCTCGCAGTGTCCCCTTCCCATCTTCCGATCATGCTACTTCCAACTTCTGCTCCTACACTTTTGCATAAAGATGTATCTGTGCTGATCACTCTTCCAGAGATTTTTGGGAAGAAGAAATAGGCAACTGAATACAAAGTGCTCCATTTGCATCCCATCTCAGAATTATTATACTTACACATTTTCATTCTTACTCCAGTTTTTCCAAAAGCAGTCCTGGTCATATAATCCAAAAGGAACTTGAACTCTTTAAAATCATTTACTCAATTTAGGCTTTGATAGGAGTACTTATAAAGCAAAAATATCGTGTGTTTCTCCAAAGGGTAGATGCTATCAAAGGAAACCAAGCCATGCCCGTTGACACTTGTGAACTTGGCAAAGAAGAAGGTGATGACACCATCCACACTGCCTGAAGACAACATTTCTCACTTTCTCCTCAGGCACGTTTTGTGAATGAGTGGAATGTACCAGGATGCACTGCAGGTTGTCTGCTGGAAATGCGGAGGCATAAGCTGATATACTAAATAGGTGTTCTCCAAAATCCTTGTTCTTTCTGTCTTTGAAAATATACTGGTAATAAATTATATGGCCAAGAAAAGAAGCAGAACAAACACACTTGAATCTTTATCAGCTTACAGAAAAGAGTGAAGAAGGTGAATCAGACTGATAGAAATGCACTTACCACAATGTAACAAATTACTTCAAAGATAAAAACAGAATTATAAAATAGCATATAAAATGTTTATTCTACAAAAACAAGGGAAAATACCAGAGAGCTTAATTTCCCTTTAGACAGTAAGTGTTACTAATATTTCAAAAAACTTCTAACAGCATACATGGAATAAGCACTAAGAGTCAACAAAGGTGAAAATATCTGAGTACAATACTTCTATTCACTTAGAAAACTCTTCTCTGCATTATCTATCATTTAATTACCTCAGCTCTTTGAGAGGACATCTGCCTACACTGCTGAAGGTCATAGCTTCAAACTGTTCTCAGCTTTGTGAGCCCCATTTTTAAAAAATATTTCTGTATTAGATTTCAGAAATCATCTCACTCAGCTTTAGCTATCTGAAAGCAATGTGCTCATACAGTTTCCTCCTGCAGCACATAAATAGTTGCAGAGTGACTCATACCACCTTACGCTAGGTATTTGAGACAGCTATTGCAGATGATGCTCTAGGTGTGTCTCTCCCTTTACTTCCTACAGAAGAATTCCAACCTAAATCCTTCATAAAAAATATTTCTGCTACCTTTATAGTTATTCAAAACAGAGACTATTATCACTTAGAAGAAATCCCTAGGTGATTCTGATACCCAGCTTCAACATCAAGCATTACATCAAACACAATGAATAGTAAGGTTGTACGTGCTCTGCTTATTCTCCCTGAACAGCTTGTGGTTCAGCCCACTGACAGTTCAGGATCTCAGCCTGGTACAACATATTTACTGATCCAGTACATCAGCCAATTTGTTCTAAATTTGCAAAGAGAATTAAGTAACCTAAAGGTAGTAAAAAGGAAAGTAAAACATTACTTCATTACTTGTCATCATTTCTCCTACTAAAACACACACAAAATAGTCACTTGTGTCAGTCTAAGGGACACTCATTGCCTCAGAGTGATCATCCCCACACCTGAATATGGTCCATGAAGTTTACATCACTACGCTGGTGCGCAACCAATGCGGTTGTGAATTAAAACTGTGTCTTCCATTAAGAAACCCTCATTCAACCTCAACAACACTCTGAACAGCAGCGCTATGAAATTCATCTCTTTGGGATTTTCCTCCGTCATTTACTTAGTAAAGAAGGGGTTTTTCATCTGAATCCATCTGGTTTTGGATATCCTCTCAAAACTTTAATACAATATGTTCCATTGCTTCATCTTCCCTTCTCTCTATCCTCTTCCACTTAGAGCCGGTGTAGTGCCAACCTGTAAGGTTTTGCAGCATGCATTTGTCTCTGATTCAATGGTTATTGGTTGATGCAGCTGTAACCATTTAAGCTGGATCTAAGTCTCTCCCTTTCAAAACCAAAATGGCTATTAAGCTTTTCTGACCTTTTTCCTTTTTCTTCCAATCTGCAGCCACAATAAGGCTAAAGCAAAAACACTTAAAAAAAATTCACACAAAGCCTACACCACACACAAGTCATAGACCAGAAGCAGCATAAACAATCCTCCACAATTCCTGTGGGAGACTACAATATATTCACTTGGGAATTCCCACTGCATGACACTTCCTTCTGACCAACAGTGGAACATCCTGTTCTGGCTCCTCATTCCCGATCCTGAATAACACCCTTAAAGTCAGTAGCAGATCTGGTTTCCTGACAGATACAACCAGAAAGAAACAGAAACCAACTAACAAATTAACAGTGGATTAATAACCCTTTCTAGCTCAAAAAAAAAACAACAACAACAAAAAAAAACCCAACAAACCAAAAAAAAACCCACCGAGAGAGAGAATGTAATTCATGAACTAGTATAAGAAATTAGTGTATGGTGATTTCTGGTTTTGCTGTACCCAACGTGATTTTTTTTTTAAGGAACCTAATACTTCTGAGGTGTATAAATTAAAAATTCCTAGTCAGATCCTCCTTCTTCTGGAAATCATTCACAAAATACAGTTACATTGAAATCAGTCCAAATACTACAGAACTAGATCCTCCTTCTTCTGGAAATCATTCACAAAATACAGTTACATTGAAATCAGTCCAAATACTACAGAACTCCTGTGGAATAACAGGTTATATAGATTTACTTATAATATTGTACCATCCATTGCTAAATTCTGATACATTAATAAAATATTCTGTATTTGAATATGAAATAACTGGGTCTAATTTTTAAATTATTTTTTGTGATCAGATGAGAAGCAGCTGAATGCAAGGTTCACATTTCAGCACACAGAGTAAAAGACCACACATCTCCATTAAGTATAGATCTCCATTCTTGACTTGCAGTCTTTAAATCGGCTGGATGGAAAATAAAGAATAAGTGGCATTTTTCATCAGGATTTTTATCTTGATAAAAAGTCCTTTTAACAGATATATTTGATATTCATTACATCCCTGTAACAGCCTCTGCATCTGAAATGTTATCAAACGCTGGCAGAATCTTTTCATCTTAATAATACAAAAGTAGACTATGTTCTCAACCTGATTTTGTTCAGATTATCAATAGGAAAGCTTTGATTGACATAGGGCAAGGAAAAACAGTTCTGATAAAATCTGAGAGGTTTTGTTTGGGCTGGTTTCACAAGAAGAAAAGGTTATCTATCTATTATGACACATGTCAGACTTTTTCTGGCCATTATATTTATATAGACCATTGGACTACTATTTTCAGGACTAAGCATAGGTAGCCTTCAAGTAATATCTGCATTTGTGTCTTCAATAAACTGAAGGTATTTATCAAACAGAAAGATTTTGTCATTCACTTTATCTTCTAAGGGGACAACAGTGAACAATTTAGCCCCAAAACCAAAATTAATGTATGTGACATTACCCAAACCAACTAAAGGGGATTTCATCAAAACACTCCAACAGCAATTGCCTTCTACTGTTTCTACTTTTATTTCCATGTGACGTCCACCTTAATTATTCCTAATTTTTAAAAGGTTCCTCAGTTCCTATAAAATTTCCCAAGCTCTTTCATTTTTTTTCCCCCGTTACAGAAAGGACAAATGTCAATCTGTTGCACCTACGGAAAAATGCGTAACTACTGTACTGTTGCATTTCTCTATAGTATTGCAAACTGTGTTTTAGGTTTGTGTATTGCTCAAAAATAACTTTGGTATAAACACGTTTAATTTCAATAAAGACAACTATCACTCATAAGTAATAAATTATCATTGGATAAGTTTGCTACACCCTATGGTTACATTTGCAATTTTATATTGATATAAGATTTAGAATAGTTCACTGCTCTCTCTTCATAGACGTTTCCCTTTCTTTGTTCTAAAACCTTAATCTCGAATCATTCTGATGCAGGATTAAACCCCACAGAAGTAAGTCTTAAAGACAAGATCAAAAGAAGTCAGTAGTCTCATCTTTTCAAATTGACTTACAAGTCACAGAACAAGATACAAGCACCCGTCAAAAAATTTCTGTGACTAAAAAGTCCAACATATAACACACGTTTGCACTGGCCCTGTACCCAGCACCGCATCATTTCAAAATATTACGCTGAATTTGAGGGTCTAACTTATTTCAATCTTAAATAAAATGGACAAAGAACTGTTAAAAAGTTTATGTATAGTGTCCAGGGGAGAAGGAAAAAAAAATAAAAATGTATTGAATATATTGTAGGGTACTGTATAACATTCTGTACATATTCTCTTTCCTTCATTTTATATACAGAGATGAAGTTTATGAATGCAGCTTTATGAATGAAATTCAATTTTAATCATATTTAAAAGGAAAATTGAACAACATAGATCCTGTAAGTATCAGCAGGAAATATATTTCAGGGGTCCTGAAGAAAACATTTTACTCTTTCATCAGAAATTTCAAGTAGAGGTTTTGGAGTTTCAATTAAAAGAAATATGAGAAAGAGAGCATATTAAAATGAAACAATTTCTGCTTACACAGAATTGTCATAGAATTATCACAGAGGCTGGAATAGACCATTGAGAACATCAAGTCCAGCCCAAGACCTGGCACCACACCACCTACCTAGAGCATGTCACTAAGTGCCACATCCAGTCTTTCCTTAAACACCACAAGGGATGGCGACTCCTCCACCACCTCCCGAGGCACGCCATTCCCGTGTCTGATGACCCTTTCTGTATGGAAGTGCTTCCTGATATCCAACCTAAACATCCCCTGGGGCAGCTTCAGACTCATTCTGTGCCCTCTCATTCTGTCGTTGGTTGCCTGGGAGAAGAGTCCAGCCCCCACCTGCCTACAAATACCTGAGACTGAGACAGTCATTCAACTACAGAAGCATAAAAAACTATTTACGTTCACAAAAGAAAGCATCAATGTGAACGATATCCTGCAAAAATTCCTAAATAATATTTGGTTTAGTAAGATGATTTTTTTTTCCCATTTAAATATAAACAAGTCTAGTATAAGTTTAAAATTTTATACTTCCCCCTCACCATTTTACATACGCTTACTCCTAAAGGGACCTTCATATGACACAGGGAAGAGTTCTACCAGAGCATACTAACTTTCTTTGAAGTATTCTCTGCTTTGCCACTAAGAACAAATCCTTAAATTTTTTTATATATAAAACTGGATCACGCAATTTGATTCTGCTTGTGGTACATCTACAGGTTTCTCTCAAGTGGTGAATGCCCTCTGAAAATCAAGCTTCAAAGGGGCTTTGTTTTTTTCATGCTAAAAATGCAGATTCTCCCATCTATCTCAAGAATTACATTCTTCATGAGTAAGATTATTGCAGTTCATTCTGTGAAACTCCACAGTTCTATCCTCATGTGAATTTAATAAAGCTTAGCCTTAGCTGCTCTTGAACAGCGGCCAAGCATTTGATTTGTTCTGTTTAATTCTATTCATTTGTATGCATCTTGCTACCATCTGGATTCATAAACACAAATAGTTCAAGCAGTTAATGTGTTAAAAGGGGCAATGAAATAATGAAATATTTTCTTCCAGTCCCCCCACCCCATTTACTCTGTCTCTTTCATATCCATTGCAGTACTCATGTTGCCATTTCCTAATTCCAAAAAGACTTTCTGTAAGAGGATTGTCAGGACAGATGTTGGAACTCTTACACAACTGAGCACATGCTATCTTATCCATGTTCAGTGTTTCAAAGCCAAAATACTGTAACTAATAAATCACACTTGGTAGCTGAAAGTGAACAGATAATTGAGCCATTATATATCTTGTATATGGAAAACATTAAAATATTTTTTTCCCTCCAATTATATTTTCCTTTATTTTAATTACTTTTGACAGAATTATTCTGTCATTTCTATTTAATATTCAACCTTCATGATAACTGTCTGAAAAGGTTTGATTCACTCATCACTCTGTGATGAAATAATGACTGTCAACATATCGGTGTTTTCACTAGTGGAACTAGATGGATCCAAATGAAAACTCACAACTTATTTATAAAATAAAGATGAATACAAAAGCTGTTGTGCCATACAAGTGAGCATGAAACAGTATTCTTTGGGGCTTTACTCTGAAATTGCTTATGAAGAGATATATTTAAAATATTTACATCTGTAAGTTGAATTCATTTGGATATTTATGCACATAAATAGTGGATCCATGAAAACAATTAAGATTCTGAATTCCCCTGAAACACCTACATACACCTCATAGTCCAGAAATATTAAACACTTGTACTGACATAGGGATGTCTTAATCTCAGAGAATTCTAAGAGGATCTCATAGGATTCTGAGAGCATCCCAGAAATAGGCTGAACAGGGAAAAGTGCCTTCTTGAAAGGATTGACATGGCAGAGTCAAACTTTCCCAAATATGTTTGGTTTTCAGCATGAATTTAAAATTCCTTTGTGTGAACATTCACAGGTGCTGTATCAGCAATGAGGAGACACAAACTGTATGACAATACAGCATCCTACTGCATGCACTGGGACAGAAGAGATAAGGCTGAGAAAGATGAAGCCATGCTTTGTGAAGCATGACAAAACAGATGAAGACTGTTCAGTATCTAGAAGTGAAGAGGAAGATGGAAATACAGACAAAAGTGAGACTGAGTAGGAAAGAACTTATCCTACAAGCTTCCTCCCATGAAGTACCTCAGTTTTCTCATTCAAAGACAGGAAGGAAAGAATGAACACAGAGAGCACATGAACACGAGGGCCTCAGAAGAGCAGACTGGAAATTTTCATCTTATCTCATCACAACTTTTTCACCTGGCAAGGCAGGGAACAACCTTCTTGTTTGAGAGGTCACAATACAATCACTCAAGTAAGACTGAGCATGTGTGCAGGGATACAATGCACACTTTTGTCAAAAGAAACAAAGAGATACAACTAAAAGAAAATGGATGTGATCTGCTTTAAAACAGATCTTTTCTGTCCAAAACAGACTGATGGATTTTCTCCTCTGAGGCCCCAGAAAACGTTTCACTGGTACTCAAGTACCTCATATTAAACAGTACAGTATATACACACTCTTTCAAAAGCAATGAAACACTATAAAGGACATTCCAATTAAGATGAGGAAAAAGTTTTCACCATAGGGGCAGTCAAATAGGATCTAGGGTTTCAGAAAGCTTTTGGAATTTCAACCCTCACTCAGAAGTCAATTGCGAGCAAAATTAAACAATCTAAATTAGCCTAGTTTTGAACACTGTGGTTGGATCTGATGATTTTCACAGGTCCCTCAGCTTGAATTACTTTATGATTCCATGATCTGTAATCCTTCAGAACTCTGATATCACAAATAGATGCATATTCTCTGACCCACCAACATATTCTACATGTTTTTTATATATTGTCAAAGGAAATTTGTACATCTGATATCAATTCCATTGGTTATTATTACAAGTGCTTTTGTCAAACATCAGGTTGACACAATGCCACGTGCGAGAACTTACATATGTCTGAGCTGTTAAAAAAACCACCCGAAAACACCATGGTTTCAATATACAAAAATAGGAAAGCCTACAAATAAGACTAACCTAAACCTTCTATTAGGAGACCAAACAACAAAAATTTCATGGAGCTAGACCATGCAAGTATTCTTGTAAGCCATAACTGTCCCATGTCCAAGTAAACACCCATCTGTTTATCTGTGTTTTTTAATTAGCAATAATGGCATTTTGTAAGATTAAAATAAAAATCTACTTCAGGCCATTTAAAAATGCATTCAGTCATGTTATTAACCAGAAAGAAGAATCTTAGAATACTCCCTTCTAGAGAACATAAAATTTTCAAAAGTATTAGGAAGTTACCCTCTTTTTGGGGGTGTATCTATATATAAGCTTCTACAGCCCTATAATACATAAAATAAGAGTTAAATATTTAGTGTGAATAATAAAAATCCACATAAAAGCTATTATCTTACTTCAATGTGTCTAATATGACATATTTATGAAAAGCATTAGATACTTCTATTGGGAAGAACACCTTACTGTATTTTGAGGATTTTCTTGATGGATCTTTGGTAAATCCATTTTTCCCGCTCGGTTCTATGAAACATTACAGACCAAGATGACTCAGCATGGACTGTAGAATTGTGAATACAACCACCCTGATCACTGCTGCTAATAACAGTATCAGACATACCTTTGCAAGGGGCAGCAGCTCCTAGTTCTTACTGAATTCTGAGTTGGAAAAAAAAACATTTCTTCTATAAGCTGCAAGTGGTTTGGGCTTCTAACTTTGAAATCAATAGCAATCAAAATCTCAGCAGTCTGTAGAAGTTCCTGCCTCCTTTCTACTAAGCTTGAGAACACAATCCAATGTTTTCCTCCCCCTTGAAGTTGTGTTTACAAATATACCTATTCAAAATAAGCACTTTCCCAGCTTTTGTTTGATTCATTGGCATGTTTGCTACAGATAGTTTTACATTAAATTCCCCCCAAACATGATGCTTTTAAAAACAGAAGACAGAAGGTAGAAAATGTTTATGCTTCCACAGTGTGTAATTCTAAATATCCATACCTATGTGCTTATGTAATTATAATAGCTGAGGACTTGCAAGCAAAAATACTTGCTTTTTTATTTTTTTTTAATATACTTCAAGAAATAAAATGTAACAAAGCTAGAAGACAGTTTGTTATACAAAAGCTATCATTTCACTTCAGATAAGTTTAAGAAAGGAAAAGAATTAAATCAGACAGTAAACTTCTTGTAGCATCCTTAAGAACTGAAATAGTTTCAACCACTTAAAAAAGCAAAGCAAATAGTACCATATGCTTTTCAAGTCAAGTTGCATTTTTTTCCCACTTCCTGTTCAAAATGCGTTGCTTTTCAAAAGTAGGGGAACAAAATTTCTATATATAAATTCTATAAATATCAAATACAATGAAGACATCTTATATTACAGTCACAATAAACCTGATATGAATCAGACTTTTGAACTCATGAGCAAAGATCAATGTGCTCACACCCATTCAAAGCTAGCAGGCAATTTCTGCTACTTTTTTCCATAATAACAAACCCTCACTAATCCAATCAAAAAAAGTACGTCAGCATGCGACTCACACTACAGCTGCAAAGATCTCTGATGGGGCACTTGAGATTCTGATAGAGCTATCTCACTACAATAAAAAGCACACAACAAGATCCTCCTTTTCTCTCATCCCGTTCTAACTTAATACTGTCCAAATCTGGCACATGACAATGATCTTGTCTATGCAGGCCCTAGCAACTTTGGTTGCTAGATAATCCCAGAAGACAGACAGCACTGAACAGCTAAGGTGCAGGTATTTTTCATTTAACTGGGGAGCAAGAATGAATTGCAGTTGTACTCCGTCAGTTTCTTCCAAATACTTTATGCCTTCTTGTATCTTAACAAGTAAGATCATACAAATCACCTTACAATCACAGCAAACCGATTGGAAAAAATAGAGTAATTTAAGCATTCATCTACCCACAAATTAAAACCACCGTACCACACAAATGTAAGCCAAAACGTCCTCAAGCTCAAGGCAGATCGTTACTCCACCAAAGGCACACTCCCACAGAAGGAAATTTTGATATATCATACAACGTCTTAATTCTCTAAAGTTAACAAGGTATTCAGATTTATTCTTAATTTCTAAGAAGCTATTTCAAATTCCACTTCTGCCAGAAAACATTAAGCTGTTTTGTTTTGGGTTTTTTTAAAATATAATTTATATTTTAAAATTTAAAATATTCTATTTATTTCATTCAAAATTGCAGTTAAAGAGCTTGTGATTCCCATAAAGGACGCCTAAGTCATGGAATCACGTGTTTTCCTTAGTATTTCCAATTACTCAGGTACTCTAAAAGCTTAAAGGAAGGGAGGTTCCAAATGCCATTCATTGAATTGGATTACTCCTACCTGTGGGTCATTTGCTCATCTGAAACACACATACATTAGTGTCTGGGTAAGACTAGAATTTGTCCCCTGTTGTTTTCTTTTTAATAGGAGAGAGGGGGATCAGCCTATGGATGATTTAGATACAGATCCAGGAAAAGTATTTCTGTGGGGGAAAGTCTACGACTGGAGTCTTTTAGATCTATATTGGTGTCAGTGTGTCTGTCTGCCTGCAACTTGTTTGCTATTGATACATACAGATAAAAGGGAAGCTTTTGTACTGCCTAGACAATAAAAAGGAGGAAATTCTTTTGAGGAAAGGTCTTAGATTCAAATTTCATGTCAGACTCCGGTGAACATATCAAGAACAAAGTTAAACAACATCACAGCCAGGAAGGAAATGGAATATAAGAAGAGGGCAGTTCATCCATCTGACAACCATGGACATCATCTTTTCGTAGACAGAGAAAGGATGAAGAGAAAAAGAACTAAAATTCAGCTCACCATTTTTAACTGCAACTCAGTGATGGGAAATCAAACCTCGTATCTTTGATACCATCATTTAGTTTTTATTGGAAATAAGTTACTTGAGCCTTAACACCTTCCATACAAACAAAAACCATATTAAATACAAATAATAAATAAAACCTATTTGAAAGATTGCGGAAAGTTAGCAGTACCCCTGAAAAAAAATCCTGGTAACACATTTACTTAACATCCATTCAGTTTGATTTACACTTGTCTGTTTATAAAATTAGCAGAGGTTCACAATTTGGAGGAAATACAGAAATGTCATTTTCATGACATATTCAGTGTCAACATTTAAGAGACCAAGTCTATATGATAGAAAAAAAAAAATAAATAGTGATTTTGACTAGTGGGAGACAGTAGTGGTGTAAAACAGTGAAAGAAAACCTGGAACTCAAAACTGTACTTATCATATTGTATCCCACCCTCCAAGTAATCAAGAGTCACCTTCTAGTACAGTGAGAACCCAGTACTTCCTCAGAAGGACAGACTGATCTTTCCAAAACTCACAAGATTGTGGTCAAGTGAAAACCTTAGTGCTTGACTATCTTCCATAGCAAGATATACTGGGTACTGAGATAGCCACGTATCTACAGTTATATTCTATGTAATATACGCTGCCTATATACTTGGCTAACAATAAAAAAAAATGAGTGAAAAATGCATATATAGACCCTCATGCTCTTTCGTTATATACACATGCACACAAAGTACATACATACACGGATATACATATATAAAGGGCACTATCTCTCCCATCTAGCTCTAAACATTGTATAAACACTCACACATCCATGTAAATAGTCAGAAGATGTGCAACTCTTGGAAAACCTTCTTCTACCAGACTTCTACGAAGGAAACATTGACAAAAGAAACATACTGCTAAGGACTATAAGGTTTAGAAAGAAGCATATTTCTTAAGATAGATTGCTAGGAGATTTGACAGTACTTGATTTGTGGTAAAGTTATTTTAGTAATTATAGCTCCTAATCACTGTGTAAAATATGAGTGTATGTATAGATTTGTATAGATGGTGTGCATGCATTAAGCAAACAGATCAGAGGTGTATTTAAAAACAGTGTTTCTCCAGAAGGTATAGAAATATAATCTCCAAATGAAATTTATTTTATAATTAGAAAAGAAGACATAAAAGGAACAGTGCTCAGTAATTCAATATGAAAGCAAATATATATATTGAAAAAATCTTTGTTAAAAAAATTTTACAAATAATACTTAAGATCAAGATATACCATAATTATGTTTTATGATAAAATGGGAAATGACTGAAAACATGTAACAAAAAAACCCTGCAGCATCGCAGTTTATGTTAAAAAAATAATTCTATTTACATCACAAAACATCCTTGCTCCTGACAGCACCCTACCACCCTTCAGCAGGCCTGCACTCAACAAATTCAGAATGATTTACTTCCTCCAAAGTCCGATATATTTTCTGATATAATAGGCAGCTTACATATAAACTGTAGATCGTGTGTCATAGCTTTTCCTTGGAGTGACTCACGTGCTATCAG
Source organism: Chloroceryle amazona (assembly GCA_027560015.1). Classification (NCBI taxonomy): domain Eukaryota; kingdom Metazoa; phylum Chordata; class Aves; order Coraciiformes; family Cerylidae; genus Chloroceryle; species Chloroceryle amazona. Next base: position 26,242 of record JANHFX010012148.1, on the reverse strand, counting down.
GGCATGTTTGAGATCGAGAGGCATTGAGCTTTGGTAGACACACATTCGTATGAAATCCAGTCACTGACAGTATGACACAGGATGCAGAACTGCAAATCAGAGCCATCTTTGGATGCTGGCATTGCACGACTAAAAGCAGTGACGAAATTTATGTACTCTGTATAACTGGCAACATCTAAAGAACTATTATTTTTGCTGAGCCAGGCTTTGCACTGTAACTAACCATACCCGCTCTCTAGTGCCTTATCTATAGACAAAGGCCTGTCTGCACTGGTGACAGGGGCAACATTCGCCAGATAGATGGATGAGTCTCTTAGGAAGTTTACCAAGATGAGAGAGAGTAATACTAATTACTAACATACAATAAAATCACTTCCAAAGTATGATTTAAATAAAATTTTAAAAATCATGGATTTTCAATTCAAAAGCAGCATTTGGTCAGCTCGGATTTTTGCTCTCGATTTACACTTCAGTGCTGTCAGAAAATAGTATTTCTGTAGGGGAAAATTTGAGAAACAGAGTTGGTTTTGATACACGTACACCAAGCTTCGACTCGGGATGCTAATACTCATTTAAGAAAAGAAAAAAGAAAATAGAACTAAATACAGCATTTTTTAATGGCCTCTATTTAGCCTTCACATCACTGAAGAGTGTAGAAGTTGATATTCAGAACACATACATACTTGGCGAGTACACATTAGGCTTTCATGAAGCCATTTAACCATCTGAAGGGAATGAGCTCTCTGAACAAGTCTTGTGTCAGCCTATGAAAGAATTACTTTTTAAAAAGTGTTACTTAGATGTAAGAAAACAAAACCAAAAAAAAACAGAAGAAACATTTGAACTTGAACTACTTATGAGGTTATTGGCTTTTCCCTCACTGCATTTGGAGGATTATTATTTGGGGCTGTGCTGTCTCATGAGAGAAATAGGAGAGATTACTAATTTGGGCCAGTAATCAAACCACTTAATGTACCTTTTCTTACTTACACGTAACTTTTTAAAGTTTAATATCATCCTAGATGCTTTTAGAATTGTTTATTGATAGACTAGAGTAATATGACCAGCGAAATAATATGAAAAAGGCAGATGTAGGTTACAAGCAAAAGAACTAGGAATTATCTCATGAAAAATATTTGTCTCAGCAAGCACATAAACTGGCACATCTAAATTAGAAAGGTCAAAAGTTCTCTTCATAGCCAGTGTAAGGCACTTACAGAGGGCATGCATCCTAAAAATCAAAATAACTTGCTATAATGTATCTGTGCCTTTTCACTACCGGAGAAAAATGTGAGGACAACTCTATGTCCACTTGTGATGGCTAAGCTGCATGCTTGGAGTTAGATTAGCCTGGTCCAGTTATCTCAACTCAGTATCCCTGGATTAAAAAAAAAGTGTTGATGGATGCATTGACATTATTTGGAACAAAAACCCAAATATTAAAAAACACCAAGAATAAACAGAACCTGAAAGCCTGCGAAATCCTACTACCTTCCTAACAAACAACTCTACTAGGCCAACGGGTTATTAGTCTTAAGAAATACCTTGGAACACTTCCCATCACCCACCTACAATGCACCTGAGCAAACAGTTATAACAGCAATAGGCAGGAGGAATCTTTGCCACACTAAGCCATACTACTTGAATGAACTTTCAACACAAAGCAACTGGCTGAATTGTGGCACTGGGCCAATAAATATCACTATTGTTTGTCTGAGCACTGAAAGTGTTGAGTTTTTAGTTTGAAGCATAAAAATGCTGCAAGGGTATGATAAATAGGGATAGCAAAAACTGTCTTACAGATACATAAAACTTCTTCGCAAGAAAATGATTTCATTATCGGCAATGAAAAATTTGCTGTAACAGTCATAGCTATAATTAAGCAATACAGTATGCTAAATTACAATACGGACTTCATTATTAATAGAATTTATTTTACAGATCAAATAGCCAAATACACATGTTTTAAAAGAGCCAGATAGCAAATGTGAAGGAAACTATAGGCAACAGTCATGGTAGATATTCTGCAGTCCAAAAAACTGAGGCAATGTGATTATTAATTACAAGCCTATAAATACCTTTACATCAAACATACAGTAACGTAAGAATTCCATGTTGTAGTCTAATTCATGAATCATTAACAACTTCTTCTTTAAAAGAAAGTTATATATACCGTATACATCCCAGTTAAAAGCAGTGTCTGTATTTCACTTTATTCTAGCAAACTAATATTACATGTCTTCATATAAGTGCAGAAAACATGGTTCTTTATACTCCTTTGCTTCATAATAGATTTTGCATTGTATATGAAATTTAATAATATAGATGATACATATTAAGCGTTACTCCCCAAAGTGAGGTAATATACAAGAACTTGCAACCAATCTGCAAACAAAGCTATGATATTCCAATTTTATTTTATAAATGAGCCATGCTAAATAACAAATTATAATGTATGAAATTTAAATTAAAAAAAGTAACTGTAGAGAGAATTTGGGAAAAATCCCAACAGTAGGCCATTTTTTTCCCCCCATGTGCTGACTAAAAGTGAAAAAACAATCCAGTGAAAAAGTCACTGAATTTAAGAATACTTTTTTTTTTTTCAGTAAAAGTACCAAAATGTTAAATGTATGGCACCTGTTTCAGAGACATTATCTAGACTTCAGCAAGCAGAATGCAAATTAATTTTTATTTTTAAAAACTAAGTGAATACTTTCCCAGTTATTGAAAAGGTAATTGTTTATTACAAAATGTTGTGGACAAGAAAGCAGAAAGCACTCATTTTTCACTACTACTATTGTACCTATAAAATGAGAAAGCAGTGATTTGATCAATTCTGTTTATGATTCATAGCAGCAATATCATAATTAAAAATATTATGGAATAGATATAAATAACACTTAATTCTTAACATGTATAATGGTGCTATAAGTGACAATAACTCATTTGCTTTTATTTTAAATGCAGGGAGTATAAAGAACTTTACATTCTCTCTTTAATGTATGAATAAAATTTATTGCTCCCTTTTAATATATTCATAGAAACCAATCTCCTAATTGTTTCAGCTAAAATAAATAAGGAAAATATCTGGGACAAGAAGATGATTACAAGCAAAATAGATTTACCAGAATCACCAACTGTGAAGAAGGATGGGTCACATTACTTTTTTCTTAGCAAAACTACGATATAGAACACTATAGCACAACGTACTAAAATTTCTTTGTCTTTTCTTTTTAAAAAATTCTTGCCCTTGATACCTTTCAGTAGGGCAGCTTGAACAGTTCATCGTCACTTCCAAACCCCTCTGGAGATCAGACGATAAATTTCTTCGGCAATCAGAGACAGGACAAAGGGCTTTCTCGTGCTATTTCCTTGTTTTCATGTTTGCTGGCTTAACATCATTGTGTACACGTACGACTTCAGTATATAACATCAGATGCGATGGCGTTCAGAGCTGGCAAACAGAGAAACAGCATGAGAAAAGCCCTTTCCTGCATCATTTTCCCCATATATTGTAAAGTTTGTTTCCAAATTTCTACCATGTCAATCACTGTACGGTTTGAGAAGTACTGAACAATTGTGGTTCTAAGTAACCAACCATTTCTGGCGTGTGTGGGTTTTCAGGTTTCAACACGCCAGCAGAGATCCGCACACATCCATATATAGGTAGCAAAAATGCTGAAACAGGAGCAGCCATAGAAATTGCTTCTATGTATGTTATTCTAGATTTCTTACTGGGTTTTTTTGGCTTTATCAACTCAAAAACCCAAGAGCTGTTGCAAGGTTACAGCTGTCAGAAGACTACCATACCAGTAACCTAGCTCCCGTTCTACAGGGCTTTAGCAGACTTTATTCAAGAGTGTCGTTCCCAAGACCATAAAATATTTTAAATTGAAGAGTTATTTTGCATTTTTAATCTATATTTAACATCAACACACTTAGATTCCTAAAAATTCTCAGAAATTAAGCCATTCCAGTCAATTATTTCACAGAAAAGAAAGCACTATCAATAGCACAGTCACCAAGGCACTAGTCCCTCACTGGTCAGGAAATTGCTATCAACTGCAGCTTATTGAGTGCAATACTCTCTGGGAGAAAATAGGAAAGGAAAGAAGTGTGAAAACAAAACTGCAGTTAAATCAGACCTCAATGTTGGCAATGGTTTATAGTTACAGGTCATTAAAAAAAAAATTAACAACAACAAAGTTGGGTCACAAGGAGAAAAGATAAAACTTCTCAGTTATCCCAATGAAAAATGAAGGGCAAGTGTACTCCATGTTTAAGCAAATTTATGCTCTTACTATGCCAAGGAAAGTTGCTACTAGAGAGAGATGCATATCAATCCAGCTCACGTAAAAATCACCCAGTTAGTTATTAACGCTGCAACTTCATCTGCCAACTTCACTATAACCTCAGTCAATAAGATCTTACTGAGAAAAAAAAGGCCCTTTGTTTGCTCTGAATTATTTTTACTTGTGTCATATTCACAATCTTTCATTTTTTCCCCTCACACAAAACATTTTTCTTTCTTTTCTTCCCATTTGTGCTGGTTTCCCTTCTGCTGAGTCAAGGGGGATGTTTTCCAGATATCCTTCCACCTGCTTTTCCAGCAAAAGATATACATTAAAATAACGATTCTCAAGTTTTTCTTCCAAGTGTTACACAGAGGAAAAGCATTTTATTGACCAGCTTTACTTCAGTAGTAGTGTACATTTAGGTAACTGCTCACTAACTTCCATGTCACAGACTTTCACTTATCCTTCAGTTTGAAATCCTTTCTCCAGATGGAATTTCAAGCTTTTTCTCAAATGTATATACATGGCAGCATGTAAGAACTACCAGCAATGTTACCAGCCAGAAAATTGAGAGAAAAATAACAAGAATGTTTAGAATCAAAGTAATCAATTTTGAAATAGCTGTCAGGAATGCCTTATACCAACAGTTCTTCAGCTGATATTTAGAATAAAGTATTTGTTGAGTGCAATTTACTCTATATCTGTCAATGCAAAGTACCAGTGCTATCTCTATATCCTCTTTTACATAGCAGAATTATCAACACTGCTCCCTGTTGATTACAGTATAGTGCATTAAACTCATTAGTCTCACTGTTTTTAAGCAAAACAATAAATCCTGCAGCTAAAGATTTACATACCAGGTGAGTTTTCAGAGCTATTAGTTTCAGGAACAGTGCTCCATTGTGTCACTTCACATCCCAAGCACACTGTTCTCACAGTGAGTGGGAAACCCTAGCAACTTTCCACTACATGTTAAATTAGAATCAGAAAGCTAAATATACCATAACTGTAAGCAGGCCTACGTAGTAGCTCATAGAATTGAGAGAGTAGGGCCCCAAAATGCAGTGGATTTTTAAATGAGGTCTAGCTGCCCTTCAGATTTCTGTAAGGAATATAATGTCTACCTGCAATCAGTTTCTAACAAGCAAGTGCAGCACAGACAACTGTGTCACCTGAAACTTCCTTTAAGTGTGGATATTTTCAAAGATGATAGAAGTCTGGCAACTAAAATCAACTTATGCAGATTGGCATAAGTAAATAATGAGAAGAAAAAAAAAAAATTATCAATCTGCATGCATGCTCACTCCCTCAACAGCTTCCCAAAGATGGTATAGCACTAGCAGTGGAGCTAAATTAACATAGAGACCAGAGTCCACTGTGACCAAAAAGCAGGTAAATCAGAGATTCAGAGCATGACTGCACATTCCAGCTCTATCAGTGGAAGAGGTGCTGCTTTCATGAACACTCACAGTTCTTCAATAACATAAAGTCAGGAAAAATAGTGTTTTTCCGTTAAAGTTTAAAATGGCAATACAAAAGGTAACAGGACCCTTTATGAGTGAGTGAGTGTTGATTTTCAACTGTTGTCGTTCTATTTTCAGATTAAAGGAAAGCCTGAAATAGCATTAATTAAAAGAAAGGGACAAGAAGAAGGATAACGCGTGGGAAGTTCTAATGAACCTTTGTGCAGCTTGGTTTAAAGAAGCTACTGCCCACAGATGACACCGTACGTTATTATTACACACATTTTTAACACACAGGTCAACACCTGCACAAGCATTTGAAACATCTGAAAGCTGTTTTAAGTACTTGAGCAAAAATTTCAGATTTTTAAGTTGTGCTGCGTACTATATGAAAACTCAACTGGAAAACTCTCCCTTTCTTTTCATCATTCCAATGCAAATGTAAGAACAAATACAAGATTTGTGTCAGTGTGGAATACTTTGCATAGTCTGGCTTCACCAAGGTAAACGTCAACAGCAATTGAGCTTTTACAAAGCTTGAAGACAAATAAAACTTCAGAGGTGCTTTATGTTTTTCTAACACAGAAATGCATCTTTCTACAAGGCCCATGACTACCAAAACCAATGAAAATCTGATGAGACTTAAAACCAGTTTGATCTTATGAGCTTCCAAATATCCTAGTTTGAAACACCTTTTTATAAGAAGCCCCAACACAATTTATCACTTGGTAAAACTTCATTAAAGATTTATCTCTACTACATCCCAAAAGAAAGCACGTTATTCTGAATATCTATTGTCACTAGTATTTTTTAATTTGTACTATCTATTTCCCTTGTCTTTTCTCATATACAAGCACACCAGAAGCTTGCTCTCTCTCTTAAAGGATGTTACCTTAGGACCATACTTTTCCCTCTTCAACTCCCTGTAGCTTATCATTGAGTGTGTCCTCAGCTGCTTCAGAAGTCTCTGATTCCTTCTCCATAAAAATTTCAGCTGTTGCACTGTTGTATTTATTTTCTCACATGACCACTCAAGAGAGATTTTTGTTTTTTCGTAGAAAAACCTTTCCATCTTCTCTTGTGTGCTTTCTGAGTACAACTGTTATAACGACTTTGTGATTTTATAGATCACTTAACACAAATTTAGCAGTAAAGCAAAGACATAACTTCCTTTCTTTAAAGACCTGAATCAGTACCATTCAGACATACACAAAATTCAGACCTTCAGGAGAAAACGTCTGTTTAGCCTTAACAATATTATTTCAAATATCTGAGTAGAAAGTCTTGCACAGACCAAAATAACAACAGTTGTGTGGCCTATTAACATCAGCACCCATTAGAAACCAAAGAGATACCTTCCCAGTGAATGTAATCATCTTTAGCCTCCTTCGGAGAGCTTTTGGTTTGTAAAAGGGATGCATTACAGTAATTGCCAAGAATAAAGTAAAATATTTTTTCTCACATTAGACATCTGATTTTCCTTTTTCAAACTAGCCCATCTCCCCCCTTTTTTAAATGAGCTTATTATCCTTCAATTCTCCAGGCTGTCCTACAGTTTTCTGAACATTCAGAGAGTGCAAAGACACAAATGCAGCATTAACCACAAACATCCTGTTAGTCACTGAAGCTGGAGGATGGTGGGGCGGTAGAACAGCTGAAGCACTGTGGAAGAAGCTTATTTTTGTTTGGTTTGTTTCTTTACTGGCTAACAGTGACAATTGTCTAAGTTAGTCTGTCCCAAGATGCCTTCCACAGCCCCACAAGAGAGAGATAAAACTACATAGACTATAATATACAAAACCAGGTTAGGAGTAAGACTAACTTTTAAAAAATTCATTAAGGTTTGAGAAATAATTTGTTCAATTTTACTCATCATGAAATACAACTCTGCCAACACAGAAGATTTAATGCTAATGGGCTTTCTTGCCTGATTTATGTAAATAAATGCATTACTGAAATTCCATGTTTTATTTAAATAAGGAGTAAAAATGTGAATTCATGTGTTTAACGGTAACTGTTGTTTTCAAATTAGCAGGAAGTGCCGTTGACAGTGAATAGTTCTACTTTCTGCACCAATGCAATCACTTTCATACAGAAAGACATACCTAAAGGAAGACCAGCTGTAGGTTTAACAAAATCAATACAAATAGTAACATTAGTCTGGTTTGGATATATTCTCAGGTACAGATATATGAAGATAAGACTAATAACAGGTAATGACTAATAAAAAAAAAAAATCAAAATAGTTCTGTTGTTCCTGATAGGAAGCCCTTGTCATTGACCTTTAAGGTAAAGATAAAAGAAAATGTTGTTTGTTTTTTTTTTCTCCACAACTAACTTCTACAGAACTGCTTTCCACTCTACTTTAAAAGCCCCTTCTGATGGAAGAACTATGTTAGTAAAAAACCTAGAGAGTCATGAGTTTGCTTTCTTAGTTAGCAGCATTACTACATGACAAAGTGTATTTGAGCAGACAATGGAAGAACCTTTTTGGCTCAGAGGAACTATATTAGAAATCAATTCAAAAATCACTTAAGGAGTACAGAAATGCTGAAACCAGCATCATCTCCCCTCAGAGTTATGAGAGTTCAAACAGATGAACAAATTAGCAAGCAGCTTTTCTAATGTGCGATTTAAATTAACACTTTCAAATACCTTTAATAGAAAATATTAGTATCTCAAAAAGCTGTACACTTTACAGTGCTCTCATGTCTTGGAAAAAAGCAATCATTTTTTCTTTCAATTTTCTCTGTTAATGCACCTCAGAAAGAGCTGAAACTTTTATAAAGCATAGTGATATAGACCATCAAAAAGATCTGTGTTAGTAAGGGGAATAAAATGGAATAAACAACCCACATTGCAATTTTCAAAAATATGGTGCATCATACTTGGAATAAGCAGCTTTTTTTAGCCCTGCTTTGTTATCACTATTAGAGGTAATAAAACAAAGTCGTGTAATGAAAACCTCACCTAGAGTAAAGAGTCTAACAGACTTAGTCACATTCCTGAGAATAGTCTTGTCAATAATATAATAAACTCTCCTGAAATATTTGTTCCTTGAATGATTAATTACTTGACCAACTAAAGCTTAACTAGAAAAATATTTTCACTGAAAGCTTTGTGTTATTTATGAAAAAAGCAAAGTAAATAAACAGCAAAGCTTTATTATTAATGAAACTGCCCAGAACATGGATACATATTACACTTCCAGTGTCTTGAAGCCTTTCTGTAGTGTCTTGAAGCCTTTCTGTAGTGCCTTGAGGAATAAAAGCTATTTTAGTTCTCAATTTACTTCTAATTTTAAGCTGAGGATTCTTGAGAAGCTAATATCTTAGTTTATCAGGCAGAGTATCAAATAAGTGAGAGCAATTAGACTAATTTTCCCCTAACTTTGCTGTTGACTGTGTCATTCCACCAGATTTACATAGTCCAGTATGCTTCTAGTCTGAAAATGGCACTGAAACTCTGAGGAAAATCCTTGCCTGCCTTTGAGACCTTGAAGTTAAGCAATGCCCAAATGAAGGCTGCTGTTCCATACTCCATTAATATTAAGAACCACTTATCAAATCCTTAAAGCTTTATTGCTTTCCACCTGCCCTAGATTACTTCAATTCTTGAATATACAATACTACAGAGGACAGTAGCCTAAGCCCTGCCTGCCTTAGAGAGCTGCACTAGGTACTGCGGTAATGCGGGAAGTGCCACACTGCCATCTGCAGTCAGGAACACCCACCAGTGTCACAACTCATCGCCTTAAACCAACAGTCATTTTCTTTTCATTTTCTCCCTTAATACTGATGAATCTCAAATTGTTTACTTTTCAATGCCTCGATCAAACATGACCTTTCAGAACTTTTAATCCTTACAAAAAAAGTTCTTTTGCAACGCTCAGAGTTCGTAATAGGAATGGCAAAGTGAGAACTGAAAGAGAAAGAGAGCACCTTAAAATTTCCATTACCTGTCTGGTGTGTATGGGGCCTGGGGTCTTGAAGCCTCCTTGACAGCTGCATTCAGACACACTGTAAGGGTCCGAGCTGCTTGATGAGCACTTGGACAGCGAGTCACAGCCCACCACAAAGGTGTTATCTAGAGGCAGTTCCTGAATGACATGGTGCTTCTTGGGGGGTACAGGAGTCTCAGGTTTAATTTGAAAGGTAGGCTGTGGAGAAGCAGACTTGTAGTGCTTTGCTAAATCTGGGCTATCAGGCTTAAATGTGGTTGGTGTGGTGGCCCAGTTATATTTTCCCATAGTCTGTTCTTCTAGCTCTACGGGAATGTCTAAAGTGCCATTTATGTGCTCATGGCCAGGATCATCAGGTTTAGATTCTTCAATAGTCACAAAGTTGAGGAGAAGACTTTTTGGAGACCGCTTCTTCTTTTTCTTCTTTTTCTTGATCTGCCTATTCTCTTGGTTTGGGGAAACCCATTCACCACTCTGCTTGTTTTTTTGGACAACCTTGTGCCTAGGTGTCTGGCGGCACCGCACTAAAGCGGTAACAAAGATTACCAGAATGACTGTCATAGTGCCTGCAATAATGGCAATGATGATCTTGACATAATCATTGGTTTGGGGGGTTATCTCACCATCCCCAATATTCTGGCCAACTGGAGTTTCCATATTTCTGCGCACCAGCTCTTGTACATAGGAACTGTTGGTGACCGTCTCATTCACAAACAAATGCACAAGAGCTATAGTATAAAGAGACTCGGGCTGTCCTAGGTCATTGACTTTTATCACCAGCCTGTGCAAGCCATGATCTGATGTAATTACCTTCTCTTTCAAAGTAATATTGCCTGTTAATTGGTCAATTGTAAACAAGCCCCTTGAGTTCCCACCTATGATGCTATAGCGGAGCTCTGCATTCATTCCTGTGTCATTATCAACTGCAAAGACTTTAGTAACTACAGACCCTGGACTGGCTGATGTCGGAACCAACTCATACGAGTAATTAGATGAGGGAATAACAAAAACAGGCCTGTTGTCATTTACATCAACAACATTGATGGTCACTTTGGCAGTTGAGGAACGCTGCAGTCTTCCTCCATCCACAGCTTTCACCTGGAAAGTATAGGACCCCTGCTGTTCCCTGTCAAAGGTAATATTGGGTCTTATTACACCAGTAAGTGGGTCTATAATGAAGTTATCCCTACCATTTAATATAGAAAGAGTGACCGCAGCATTCTCTCCCGCATCAGCATCTGTAACTGTGATAAGCCCCACTGTGCCATACATGGGTAAGTTTTCTGGCACATAGAAATTATATTCGTTATGTGTGAAAGCAGGGCTGTTATCATTCTGGTCCAGGACAGACACTGTCACAGTAGCATTGGTCTGCAAGGGTGGCATCCCATTATCCTTAGCCAGCACAGTGAAGGAGTACCTGTCTTGCTTTTCTCTGTCCAGCTTTCTCACTGCTGTCAGAATGCCTGTACGGCGGTCAAGGTTGAAAATAGGGGGTGCATCAGAACCCAGAATATAGCTGATGTCAGCATTGCGCCCACTGTCAGCATCCGTAGCACTTATCTTGGTTAGCTGAGTACCAGGAGCATTGTTTTCAGGGATGGAAAGACCTATAATAGGCTGCGTAAAAACTGGGGCATTGTCATTTTCATCTTTAATTTTGATCAGGAGCATTGCAGACTGGTTTAAGGGAGGTTTCCCTGAATCTGAAGCCACTATTTTAATGGCATATTCCCGTGTGGCTTCATAATCTAGAAACGTAGCTGTCTCCAGAAGAAACTGATTATCAAACACTGGCTTTAGCCTGAAAGGGACATCATGATCTGTAAAGCAAGTAACTTTTCCATTCAGATCAGCATCCTTGTCCATTACTGTTATCAACGCAATTTTTGTATTAAGGGGAGCCTTCTCAGACAAAAGCACTGTCCCATTCACCGGATTGATGATGTATCTTGTGTCTATTGATGGGACATTGTCATTAATATCTGTGACATTAACAGTCACCGTTGCTCTTGATGGAGTTGAACTGCCATCGCTTGCTAAAACAGTTAATTTGTGTACAGGAGATTCCTCCCTGTCCAGTGGTTCTCTTATAGTGATGAGGCCAGTGGTGTTATCAATGGCAAAGAGCCTCTTGGCCAAACTGGAGATCTGATTGCTGAAATAGAAGTGGATTTGTGCATTGGAGCCCAGGTCTGCATCAGTGGCATGGAGCTGAGAAACAGAGGTGCCCACTGGTGCATTTTCTGGAACACTAACTTCAATGTCATTCTCCTTGAAGACCGGCCGATTATCATTGACATCGGTCACTGTGACTTGCAGTATGGCAGTGCTAGATCTTGGAGGGCTTCCACCATCTTCAACTTTAATTTTCATCACATAGGTATCCTTCTGCTCCCTATCCAGGATCTGCTGGACAATCAGTTGCGGCCACTTATCTCCCTCAGGTGTCTCAATTATATCAAGCCCAAATACATTTTGGCCCTACAAGACACAGAAAGAACATACTTTAGCATAACAGTATATTTAAATAGAAAAACATCTCCATCTTCTGAAATTCTGACAGAATATATATACACTGTATACAAGAATATATTTGTATATATTTACCTTTGTTTTCCCATATCCAATTTTGCTTCAAGCTCTGGGCCGTTAAGAAAGCTTCAGAGCAAACTCAGGAAGAAACATGTAATTTAGAAAAATGAGAGAGGGAGGGGAAAGGAATTTTGGAGGGGTGGTGATGTGTTTTCTTCTGGGTTTTAACTGGTTTCTCTATTTCTACAGAAGAGTTATGAAATTCCTGGACGGATATAATATGGTTTCTCTACTGCATGAGTGAGTGTGGAGAAGAGGAATGAAACCAAAGTTCAGCCACATCCAAAGGCAAAACCGTATGTATACGCTGAGGACCTAAACCAATATTCGATTTCAAAGAAAACAAAGATAGATAGATAGACAGACAGATAGACAGACAGACAGACAGACTATCTGTTCATGGAGCAACTCTGGAAAGGATCTGAAACCATTAGCATAAAAAAAACCAACACCATCATCAAAAAGGGGATTAGTACATGATTGAGGTATTAGACAGTAAAGACAAAACCAAGTCATAACACTTTATTAGAAATATAATTTAAATCTCATTAAACTCATTAAAACTACTCCTTTCTTCATCATTATATACTTTATATTTGTAGTGAAAATTACAATCCCACAGAACTATGAGATGAATTTGATAAGAATCAAGTTTTTTCATGGGGTTTGTTGAACAGTTAACACTCCTGGAATTGTAAAGAAATACTACATATTTTGTATGGAGTTTCTTTTAAAACACTAGTGTTGACAAAATCATCTGCTAAAATAAAGACTGGAATCTAGAACTCAGTTCTCCTCTTCTGCTGTCTCTTGACACAAGCAGGGATTAAGACTATCACAGGTATCCTCTTTGCTCCTTTTCTTCCATCACTCACCCTTCAGAGGAAGAAAGGATCTAAGGGCAGTTTTTCAGCCGTATCTTCCATAAGTGCAGAGCTAGAAAGCAAATCACTAAAGCTGAATGTATAGGATGACCAGAAAAAGAAGTCATAGATAAAGATGCTAATTCAGATTCTTGTTTTATGTGCCATACTTGGAATAATGAATAGCTGTGTCCAGCCTGGTTCTTCCCTTGTTTATTGTACTTATCTTTCATCTTTACTCATGAAATTGTATGTGTGTTCTAAACTGGTTTGAAACACTTTACACCAAAGGGAAATAAAATCTTCCCATAGTGCAAGGGTCCTTATTTCTCAATACTTGTAGAAGATTTGCATTCATCATATCTTGTTCCTCACTGTTAAGTGAACGCATTTATAGGTCTACTTCTGTGTAAAGCTAGACTCTTTCATTGATTTATTTCCTCAAAGCCAAAATTTGACCCTACACAAGTAATCATTTATTTCACAGTAAAGAACTGTTCATCTGTATTTCAAAACTTACCGTGCCACTTGCACAGCATTTGTGACAACATGAAGTTGCAACTAGGAACAGTCTAAAGTGAAATGGAATGCATTTTGAAACAATAAAAGGAATACAGCTTTGGCTTCTTTAGCAGAAGGCATGTGAAGACATAAGCCTTGCAAATTGTTCCTAAATCAAGATATACATTTTGAACCAATTAGGTTAAATCTTAGAATGGTAATTCTATACTGATTTCTTCATGAAGGCAGAGCGGGAGCATCATCTTCAATCTGGTTAGCATTTATTTGCAATAAATTTCATAATCACTCAGGAATTATGTATTATATATTCTATGCTTTAACATAGATTTCCAGGAAAAAAAAAGTAACAGAAGTTAGGGGAAAAAAAAACAAACAACAAACAGCATGCACAACAACAACAAAAAACCCCCCAACTGTCAGCTATCCTTTACTTCTTTATTTGTATACAAGTTGACAGATGGGCACTGATTATTCTGTCATTAGATGCCACAACTAAAACAAACACTTCATATAGATTTTGATTACATGCAGCTATGCATATGCATACCCATTTCTGCTTTAACTATCAAGTATAAGAAAGATATTTTTCACTTTAGCATACAAGTTTTATATAAATACAGAGCTTCCATTCCCCACCACTAGCAGTAAACTTCTAAAGAAATTGAAAAGAATGCAAGATCTCTTCTAAGTTAATTATTAACACTTGAGCAGTTTTCTATTGAAAAACATTAAAGTATTTCTTGATAGTCATTATAGCTTTATACAGCTTTTTAAACAACAACACAAAAAAAAAAGTTACAGAAAATTAGGCTTCCCTGACTTAGGAGAAAGTATATTTCACATTGTTTAAGCAGTAAGATTAGGTGTGGTATTATGCTGCATTTTAACAAAGGTGTTTTGAAGTAATGGACAGTTCTCCACTCTAAACATTCAAAAAACCCAGTTAAGAAACACTCAAGTAACATTTTTGATATTATAAGTATCTAGCTCTCTACCTTATGAACAAAGCAACTGAGAGCTAAAAATCGAAGGGAAACATGAATAAAAACATTCAGAATTAAATTCTTGGCGTGGAAGTCAATGGCTCCATCACCATTAGGACCTCAGTTAAGTGAGGATTCCTGATAGGGTCATACTATTAGTTGGACTGAACTGTACCTCAGTCACCACATTGTTCCAGTGACCTCGTTTTGTTCACATTAGGAAGGGTATGAGTCCATAGGAAAAGCATAAAGGATAATTAACAATTCTCCTTTATGGATAAGATTGGTAAAAATTATTTGCTACATTATCACCTCCACCCCTGCAAAAGGATGGGAGTGAGAAAAAAGAACGGTTGACTTTTTTCATCTAAATAGACAATTTAAGCAACATAACCAAACTACTGGAGGTAAAACAAGGTTATGCTATCTCAGAGCAAGGATTAACTTTAAGAGTCTATGGTCCTGTTGACAAGTTTCTTTACTGGAGCAAGACTCAACTCTGTTACCTTATTCAGTTTTCCAAACATCCTTTTCAGTGGATTCACACATACAGGAATGGCTGAAATAATGAAACAAGTGTTCTTGTTGAACACTTCATACTAGATATTTACCTGATCATTTGTAATGGATCCAAATGTCCTTTTCGGAGCTGTTTTAGGCTGTCATGCAGATAAAAAAAACACAATTAGAGTTTTTAAAAATTGGAACAAATAGATTGGTAGAATAACATACATAATCAATGACACATGGACACTGTGATAAGATAGAAGAGCTTCTAATTTTATGGACAGGACTGTATGTGACACAGCACACCTGATGTCACCTTTTAAAGAAAAATTTTCAGCTTTTATTAAAAATAGACATTTTGAATGTAAAAACATGAATTGCTAAAGCCTTACACACAAAATATTCTACATGATAGGCAATAATGGATGGAAGTCCTTATAATAGGGGCATATTAGTACACTCAGATCTATAATATCCTAGGTGTTGGAGCTCTAGTAAAGGTCCCTTGTCTGCTATTACTTAGTGTACGATTATCATGTTCATGCATTATACAAGACTAACATTTGTTAGACAGCTGCCCCGTTCAAACGCCGCACAGTCACTAACCTCATCACATTGAGCAGATTACAGCCCAAAGTTACTTGAAATATGTGTTATTAATACTGACAGTTAACTTATGAACTATGGGACAGTACCTCAAAAGGAGAAAATAAAATTACAAAGGTAAGAATTTTTTATAATGCAAAACTCAGCAGATTGAAAGTTGCTTATGTGCTTGAAACACTAGCTCTTTGTCAAAACAACTACAGACTTTTAATTTGTAGCCCAAGATTCCTATGACTTTTGTTCTTTTTATGGTTTTTATGTCAGTGTCATACCCCATTTCAGACAGAACCCTTAGAAGAAAGCCAGACCTCAGCTCTAAATAAACTGAATTTACAGGTTCAAATTCACAGTAAAAGTAGGACCTGGAAGCTTCCACAGCATGCATGAACTCAGTGAATTCTGTGTATTCAGAATCCTAATTAGCTCCACCTCTACATAAAAGTTGAGGACATAAGTCATGTGCTATATCTATACCGTAACTTGCACTGACAAAGATTTTTCTCACCACGTATACAACCACACACAAAACCTTACTGGTCCTATGAAGCAGACAGAAAGCAAAATGCTGTAGATCGATGATAGTAACGATAATAATGAACCAGGTCATGCTGGAAAGGAACAATAAAAACTCTTATCATGGAATGAAGAAGTAGACAGTCAGAGCATTTAATACTGACTTCCTGAAGAAAAAGAAAAAAATTGGCTAGGAAGTATACGTACACATAGCATTCCTTGGAAATCTGAATATAACGGTATTACAAAGACTGAAACAGTTCTAACAATTACATCACTTGACCCTCCTTAATACTTCCTTACAATTTATTCCTTTCTGTGAAGAGTTTCTTTCAATCTTGTCATTCTGAACACAATCAACTTTGTTTTTTAAAATGTTGGGGAGTCTCCTCCTCTGGAGATATTCAAAACCTGCCTGGATGCATTCCTGGGCACCCTGCTCTAGGTGGACCTGCTTTGGCAGGGAGATAGGACAAGACGATCTCCAGAAATTGCTTTCAAACCCTACCACTTTTTGGTTCTGTGGAAGATAGTCAGATAATTTTTTTTCTAAAGACCTATTCTGTGCATCCTCAATTCTTGGCATCCAGTTCTCAGAATGTATTTATTGCATCATGTTGACCTCCAGTAAGGAGAAGCACTTTGAGACAGTGAATACTACATTTTCCATACATTTACCTTTTTGCTGCCCTAATTTTTTCACTCTACACAAAGCAAGCCTGAAACTCCATACCTAAAATGTGTTAATATTTTTTATCTACGAATTTTACAAGGGAGAAAACATGGACATCTGGAAAGTAGCAATACACACATTTAACACTTTGAAGATCACATCAGATTTCAGGAGCAACTCTCTTCCCATATTACATCTTTGGTCTATGAAATGCTGTTTAAATTTTTATTTTTTAAATGATATCTTTTGAACCATAGATTACAGGCAATTCTTAAAAGCCAAAACAGAAGTCAACAAAACAAGCCTCAAAACTTATTTTCATAAAAATTCACTTCACATACCTCTAAAAATTAGGCTAGGAGTAACAGTGTACGCACATGACTGACTGCATTAACATGATATACAATGATTACTAGAACAAATGCTTAGAAAACAGTGGCAGCAGGAACTAGGCTGTCACTGGAATAGTCTTGCACTATTCAGACATACAATTCAGACATACTATTCAGACATACAATTACATATTTCAGCAAAATATTCAACTGCACCATAAAAGTATATGAAATTTTTCTTCACAATACTCCTGCTATATAAATAGTTGTACCACTATGTAAAGATCAGAAATTGAAGCCCAGCAACATTTTATCAGTTGCCTGCGGTTCATAGCCTGCCTGAAAGAGCCAGTCCTTTCTGAATTACCAATCATGTTTAAAACTAAACTTCAAAACTTCTAACTTCTGTATAAAGTTCTTTCACGTAGAGACACTCTTCCCAAAATGAGAAAGGTCAATAGCTTCAGGTAAGGCAATTAGGGAAGTAAACTCCCCTCTTAATCTCCTCCATTAGAGCTGTTCAGAAATATTCCCGGAGAGCACACCGAAAAGGAAGCTACACTGTCAACACACAAGAGTTCAGGTTAAGGTATTAAATCTCATTGAGCTTTACTCTGAATTCCCATGTTTCCACAGCTAGATAGAGCTCCAGATAACTGACCTGTCCCTCCGTACGGTCTCTGTCTTTGGAGTCACACTATACATAGATAATTAAAAAAAAAAAGACTTTTTTTTATGTTAGGGAACCTTACACTCAACAAGAGAATTTTTATATTTACTTATATATGTGCAACAATTACATCTTTTCTCAATTTCCTAGTTGAGAACAGCAACAGGAACAGAACCAAGTATCTCTAAAAAAAGAAATAAATGAGTACATGCTTTAGTGATCTAATTCTCTAATGTCTCACTGTGCTTTTGGAGGTAGCAGCTAACAGTTCTGCATTGCTGTTCAGAACAGCTCCTAAATCATAACCTCATTTTGCTTCAACGGCCAAACAAGGTGTCTTATGCTCCTAACCACACATTTTAAAGCTCTCAGATGAATGTTGACTGGGTGCTGGAGCAGTATGAACCTGTAACACCCCCCTGTTCACTACCTGCTCTACAACCGGATCAGTACATTCAGGCAGAAGGAGATTAAAACTGACAGCCACTCGTATAAAAGAAAACAGGAACAACCGAGACATTTCTGAAAATTCCTTTACCCTGAAGCAGACACTGTCCAGTATCCTCAGCTTCCAGTGATTTCAATAGGAACTGGAGTGATGGATACATATGGATTTGGCTCATGACAAATAGAACAAAAAATAAAACAGACAGAAAACCTTTGTCAAAAACGAGTGCAAATATTTGTACACCAATGTTCAGTAATGTATGCTTATTATCTCATTCCTTCTTATACACAACTAAACCAAACTGAGCCAGGGTACATTACTACTTCAAATACACAGCATCTTCATTAAGACAAATCCATGCCCTCACCTCTAATGATGTATTTTTTCCAGGGAGTTATTTAGCAAGACTGCCTTTAGTTTAAAAAGGCTTCAAATAAAATAAAGTTCAACTGTGAAAAAAAACCACTGTATCTTCCCTTTATGTTTACATTTCCAGGAAAAAACTGTTGACAAAAAACTTTCATCTGAATGTGCTGAGTACCTCACACACATATACTCTTCAGGGATCCTAGCATCCAGAAACACAAAGAAAGGAAGACAACATGTTCTCCAGATTTAAGTCACAAGGACATTCTTTTACATGTAGAGACCATATTTTAATGTGCATGTTTCACTGCCATACGAATTTTGACTTTAAAGATTATAAAGCCTTAATGCAGAAAATTCACAATTCATGAGGGAAAAAATGTAACACGAGTAAGAAAAAACCCCTAATATTTCATGTTATGACATTTCATTTTGAATCGACCTCCCCCCCTTCCACAAACATGCTTTAGGAATTGTAAGGGCCATTGCAAACACTGCTGAAATGAACTTGATCATAAAAGCCTTTCTCAAGACCTCCACTCTTTGCAGGGTTTTATAAAACTCAGAGAAAGTTTGTGTAGGACACTTAAGTACCACAGGAACATTTCTGCTTTAGAAAGAAAGGAGCTATTCTTCTCCCAATAATGAAAACTTAACCTTTTTGTGTTATTCTGAGAAAATAAGAGTGAACTACCACGTTAAACTGCAAAAATACATGATGTATGTAAGTGCAAGATGCCACTTCACTACACATTGGAAGATCATAAATAATATGGCAATTTCAGAGTATAAATCAGAGACAGTTGCTGGGAAGGCATATAGAGTGACAGTAAGCACTAAAAATAGTTCCAGAGAGACCAAATTCTAAAACTCATTAAAGTCATTTCACCACATTGATCAGGGAAGGTAGGGGATAAACCAAGAATACATTTTCTGATGCTGGATTTATCAGGAAGACAACTTGTCTTCCTCCTCCAGCGTTACTGACTCCTATTTATCTGAACCAGTAGAACAAAGACAAGATAAAAAAAAGAAGAAACATTTCTTTACTATAAGGCAGTAACTTGCCTCTGAAAGTCAATTTTGAAAAGAAATCTCATGCTGCCTGTGTATATAAACTGTCACAACTTTGGTGTTAAAAAGTTATATTCCTAAAAACATCTTTCCTGTGAGTTGTTTGAAATCAAAAAAAAAAAAATTCTTAAAAGCATACTCGATACATACTTTTATAAGTAGTTATACTCAAGAATATATTATTTCCTAAAAACAAAAACAAAATTCCAATTTTACTCTAATTGAATACACTTCTGCTATTTCTCAGACACCATGAAATTGACACAGTTGATATGCTAGAAAGAAAATAATATTGAAAACATTACAATGGCATATATACAGGGGAAGCGCCAAACTACTCATCAGTTTCTCTGCTCGGTTTCTGTTTAATGTTTATATTCTCTAATAGCAGTTCAGTCTTGAATATACCCTATAAATTTTGGCTGAAGAGCGGCATGCTTCCTCCAACAGGAAAAAAAATGTGAATACCACCACAGAACCACAGAACACAATAAACCAAGAGTTAAGCAGAAGAACACCAGTTTCAGAAGGTAAATATAATATCCATCTCCTGTTGCAATGATCTAGGTTAGTCCCACCAGGTAACATTTATCCTCCAATAAATTGTGAGCTATCTGTCCTCTGAGGCTGAGACAAGCTCTCCCACAATTCATGGGAAAAAAACCCCAGCATAGAGTGGTTTATCTTACCAGTGAAGTGAATGATGGGGTGTATCTCCACAGGAAAGCTAACATGAAAGTAAACAAAACAGCTGAAGTGTTATTTAGCGATCTGACTGCACTCATACAAACTGTACTATTCCAGAAAAAGCAAATTAAGCAAAGAGAGTTGAAGTCATTTCTGCCCAGTAACAACTCGTGTAATCCAAGGCAGAGAAAAAGCAAGCTTTCCCCAGTCCACAACCACTGAAAGATCTTTTCAGAGGTTAGTTTTATCGCTGTCCTAAAACAGATGTTTTCAAATAACACCACATGTACTGTCTGTGTTACAATAAAGCTTCATAACACACACAGAAATTGGACCTGCAGCCTTGTTCTTAGAGGAAAAGTATCAAAAGCTTTTGGCCAACCAACATGATTTCAACCACCAAGGTGTCAGTATGGCAAACAAGAACCGAGAACTTCCCCTAGACTCTTCATAACTACTCTACTATGATAACAACCTCAGGTAAAGAACCATCACAACACCCATAGAATTAATCTTGCTTTCAGACACTTGCTAACAAGGAGACCATCCCTCAGCCACACACAGGTTAGAACTGGAAAAATCGTTGTAAGAAAGCACCCTCTAGGGACGATAACATGCTCCGAATAATTCAATGTGAAGTTCAGCCTTCACATTCTAAAAATGGGATGTAAACAACTGAAGCTACCAAAGCAAAACCATTAAAAAAAAACCCACAACCTAAAATCCAGCAAACACATATGAACTTATATCCACTAACTGGGAAACTGACCATTAGAATGGAAAATGAAACCCCTCAAAAAAATTTAACTTAAACACTCCTAAAACAATATTTAGCTTCGACCAAAAGGTTTAGCCTATACCTTGAGTTTTACAATTCCTTTTTATTTCTTTAAGGGTTTAATGTTAGGATTTTTAGACATTATTCAGCTACAAACAAGAATTCAGCTTCTTTTGTTTATGAAGCATCGAGTTAAATGAACAGTTGATTTTAAATTCAAAATTTTTCTTAGGCGTATTATTTTTAAAACATGCTGAGGACATTCTACCAACTACTACATCTGTCATTAAACACCACAATCACAGATACTGAAATAAGACAGAAGTACTCCTCTCCAAGAAAGGATTGACTCAATTTATCCATAGAAATCTGCAGGACTTCTCACTACAACAAAACCGTTCTCAGGTTTTACATCGATTCACAAATTAGAGCACTAATCTCAAAATCTGTAGGCAACATCATAAAACTAGTTTCTAAATTTGTTGCATGCTCTACCTAAAGAGTCAAACTCTATACCCTCAGTTAAGTTTATTGTTACTGTACGAAGAGGTCTACTGTGGATTTATGTGGAAAAACCCACTGCAAAATTCAATCTGTTTTGGAATTCATCATTACGGCTTTTAACAAAGCAGCAAACCTAAACTAAATTAGTAAGAGTTATGATAGCTGAAGCAACAGAGCTTCCAAGAGGACTAAGCATTACTGAAATTTTTCAGTATGATGCTCTTAGGCACAGTTGGAGCTGATTAGTTCCAACACCCACCCAGCAGGAAAAGCCAGCCAATCATTCCAGAGTCATAGGCATATTAATGTCTCTTCAGATTGATCGATTTCATAGCCACGTAGCACACAGCCCTATAGCATGAGGTAGTATCACTGGATTGTATTGACGCTGAATATTTCAAATGCAAACCACGTCAGAAATTCCTGATCATCACAATATAAGTTAGTATCTTAAAACCTTTTGTGATGGATAAACTTCTTCCATGCACTAATATGGAACAAAAACAAAAAAATAAGTATATGGAGAGGGGCACATATCTACACTGTGTAACCATTAGTCGGTCAGGTCTTTGTTAGGGGCAATGAGTAACAAAAAGCAATTTTGTTACCTTATTCATGAATCTCCGTAGCCTGTAGCATAATATGTTCAATACATAATTGAACTTCAAGCCAATATTCAAAATAGTATATTCAAAACAGTTTCTGAAATACTTGACTCCTATTTTTAAGAGCTCTTCTAATAGTATCCAAACATTACAAGAGCAAAGAGGAAACATGGTTTTACCATATCTTCTAACCCTATGAAAGTTGGATAAGATTTTAACACACATCCCATATTGTGAAGGGTTTCAAGCCTTGCAGTGAGATTTTTAACCAAATGGAATGCTGAATTATACATTCATAGATCAAATAATGTTAAAGTTATTATCAAAGCTAATCATTGATGTGGAAGCATCTAAAACCCCAAGGTTTTACTTCCAGAAAGAGTAAATTCACTTCTAAAAGAGCCTTGCCTCTTCTTCCAGTTCCTTAACACAGGAAAATAAACTTAGGAGAAAATCTTATTCCTTGAGTAGTACAAAGTCTTCTGCCACAGGATAGCAGAGTGAATTTTGCTTTATCTCTGGTCTTTGCTTCTCATTTTAGCACAAGCATATATACATTTCAAATATGAACAAAATGAATTTTACTTCTACTTAATGTAATACAGTGGGCATGCTTTTTGGGGAAAAATGTATATGCAGTTTCTGATCTCTTCCATAAGCTTATAAAAATTATTCATTTTTAAGTAAAATGCTAAAGTTTAATTCCTTCAGTCTATACAAAGCACATTTCAGAGATGGGGATGTTTCCATAGTATAACAATGGCACCAGAGGACTGACGTAAACAGAAGTTAAAATAAGTGCTTGTCACACAATGTTTTATCTGAAACTTTCCCTGCATTTTGAGTGCTAAATTTTTACAGTTTACAATTTTCACAAAAGAGATTCAAAGCCCTACTGGACAGACCTAAGATTAAAAAAAAAAAAAAAAAAATATTAAAAAAAAAAACCCAACA
>JANHFX010012147.1:78564-89480 GCA_027560015.1 Chloroceryle amazona | reverse complement strand
GGTGTGTTCCCCGCGGGATCGGCTCGCCGAGGCTCAGCCTCGGAGCCTGCGCCTGCTCCTGCTCCGAGCTGGTGCTAACACGGACACGTGCTGTCCACCAGAGACCGGGCCGGGTGGTTAAGATGCTGTATCAGGGAATAAAACCCTGGGTTTTGTTGAACGTGCCAAGGTGAAGGAGCATCTAGGTGTCAGATTTGTCAAAGGGTTGCAGCCGGTTCTGTGTGGGTATGGACAGCAGGCCTTGGCAAACAGGAGGCAAGAATCGCTGTGTAGGAGAAGGCATGGAGACAGGACCTTGGGAGCATCTGTAGAGAGGCTTGGAGGTCGCAACAAGCTGTTATTTGACAAGGTGAAATCCAGTGGACCCCGGGAGCAATTGAAAGTACTCAATTTAGACATGACTGTTAATTGAGGGGCAATGCATGCATCACCTTTCTGTGGTCACTGTGGTGTGACTGCGGCATTTCTTTCCCTGTCAATATAAAATCCCCTCCAGAATGAATAATTATCCAAAGGTCTGTTTCCAGGGAACATCTCGGTCTCACTGCATCTTTGAAGTTGAATTCCACATATTCTAATTTTTAATAATTATGATGCAACCCTAATGATACAGTAATTTCCACAATACTCGAGGTTCTGCATCCATTTGAACAACACTAAACTGAGTGTCCCCTCATAGATGACAAAAACAGTTGTCATCTGAGGGATCACAGAGGAAAACTTGCAATAGGCAGGCCCTGAGACTTCCAGTGCCCCCTGTCTACATCACTGAATATCTGGGCAGGTGCAGGATTATAGGAGCTTCCTGGAATCATTATGGCTTGGCATGTGTGCAGAGTTTCACCTTGTCTGGTGTAGGGTACAAAAAAAAAACCCAAACAAAGAAGTGTTGGTTTTGTACTGTTTCCTCAATAGCTAAACGTTGCTAGTTATGATACTTGGCTTTTAAAGGTATTCTGGAAAATTTTATTAGCTGAAAGCATAGAATTGGTTCTATAGGTTTTTATATATATATATAATCTTTGCCATCTTCTTGTGGAACAAAGCTTCTTCCCAGTTTGTCTTTGGTACAGTGCGACTAATCGGTAATAAAGGCCTGTGTCCTTTTTTTGACTTTTATTATTATTTGTGCCAGTACCAGCCCTTTGAAATGGACCCAGCACTGTTCACCTTACTAGTGTAAAGTATGTTGCGAATGAGTAGTATTCTGCTTTAGCTGTCCCACCTTCTTTCCATCCCTTTGCAAGACTCTGCAGTGGAAAAGGGCACAAAGACTCCCAGCAGAGCATTCTTAAGGCAGCCGTGGAGAATATCACTGGAGGGAAATGAGTTTGCTGTCCTTCCCTTGACAATTCTCTACTGAAAGTAAGTGTGGGGTTGTTTTTTTTGGTGTGTAATGTGCAGTTACACTGCCAAAATGGCAATATAAATAGGTGTTAAATAAGCCTGCTGGATATTTTTTTGCAGGGTTTAAGAAATGTTGTATCATAGCAGACTGTCAGTTGAAGGTTTTCAGTCTGTTACAACTAATTGTGTGAGCAACTTAAATTTCTGGTACATTCAACTTGCGCACGAAACCGTGTAAGGGTGGTTGCTCACCTTTGTCCTGCGCGTACAAGGCGTGTATGCAGAGTGGTAGTTGAAAGGTGAAAGTTCACAAATGTTCCTGACTTACTAAACACTCAGACATGTAATTAACACCGTTTTATTGGAGAACCAGAGGACAGGAGAATGTGGAGTGAAGAACAAGCATTTTCCCTAGAAGCTAGTCATGGTTGTGCTACACCAGGTACTGTAGGATGAAGCCACCTAAACATCTAACAGCTCACTGCTGCTAGAGGTGTCTTCGCTTTCGTGGATATTTCCTTCTGCTCTCTCTGTCAGCCCTGCTGCTCGTACGACCTGTCGGTGAGTGAAGTCACCCAAGCTGTGGTTTGGTGGCAGCCTGGGCTGATCTACTCAGTGGCTGCCGAGGCTTCTCTTGGAGACTTCGTGCTCACTGGAACCTGCACCGACCTGTTCCAGTGTGTTGGCTGAGCAGAGAGATATTTTTCTTGTTCTCTTCAGTGGATGGGAGCCTGCTGATAAAGCTCTCTGGAATGGTTTTGTACAGGTTCTGATGAATGTTGAAACTGGCAGAAAGGCAAGAGTAGGAATATGCAGCCAGAGGGAGGTCCGATACTATGCCAGCCAGGAGTTAGTTTGACTTAGGTTGCTGTGAAACTTGCCTGAGACCTGTTAGAAATCTACTCGTGGGGGTTTTATTTTGCTGGTTGAGGTTGGCTGATTGGCATTTTTGCCTTGGATCGGGCTGGGGGCATTTTAGCTGGTATATTGAGCTGAAGAGGCTTCCTTAAGCACTAGACAAGTGCCAGTGCTGATGATAAAGCAGGGAACAAAAACTTGGGGACACGAGCAGGTAAAAGGGGCAGAACCATCCTTGTCCATGCGTAGCTGTAAATAGCTCAGCTAACTTGTGTCTGCCTGTTCTTACACCACTGCATGTCATGGGGATGGCATTGTTTGCTCTAAATTCAAGAATGCTTTTTAATTAGCATGTTTTGAAAAATCTGTGAGAGAATATTAACCAGAGCAATTTGAGAGTCTTCTAATGTAATGGGTTTTCCCTTTGAGAAAATGCAGATTGTTTGATTGATTATTTTTTTTTATAAGTATAGATTTTTTTAAGTGATAGGGGTGGAAAAACTAGGATCCATTCTTTAAAAACTGAGAAGAATAAAGTAGCTGCATAGGTTCATTAAACTGACTAATCTGGTCACCTGCTGTGGGAAAGGAAGCCAGTCTTGCTGGAAAACTTTAGGTTTGGGGTTTTTTTAGTGTAATTTAGTAATTTAAATAAGTAAATTAACGTGATTGATTTCTGCCCCCTTGTTGCATGTTTCTGCCACATACATTATTGCTCTGGGAAGTAACAGAGAACACTGGATTTTACTGGACTTTTTTGGTTTAGAATGTTTTGGGTTTTGTTTGTTTGGTATTTTGGTTGTCTTTGGGTTTTGTTTGTTTTGTTTTGTTTTGTTTTTAATAAAGTGGAAACAAAAAACCCAAACAACAAACAAAAAAAAAACCAAACTAAAATCCTATTTCCCCATAGACTTATGGGTTCTCTCCAGTCTTACTTTGGACCTTAATCTGGTGTTCTTTCCTATTATGACTTTTTTTTTTTTTCCCTGTGACTGCTGACTAAATTAAGTGGTCTTGCATTAAAATTTCAAGTGAATGTAGTAAATCTTCATTATGAACTGCATTGGTTAATTATGTGAAATTGCTGCTGCGTTAGGGCTGAGGGAGTATCTCAGTATTCTGATGTTATCTAAAATGCACAAGCATTTTTTAACATGTTCAGTATCTGTATTATTTCACTTTGAATTCTGGTCAGTATTCCTTGAGAAAGATTACCCCTTTCTGGATATGCCAGATGTTTCCTTACTTGAAAATAAAATAAAATTGCCAATTATAGAGGTCAGTGATGAAATTTATTTGTATTCATAATGAAGAGCTATTGTGATTTGTACTTTAATGTGCGGCTAAAAGTACAGATGGTCAATAGCACATGGAAAGGCTTTGACTTAATTTAATATTGCTCTGGTTTACTTATCACAAATGCTTGTCTGGTTTGTTCCCACACAGCAGTTGTAAATTTTGCACGTGAGTTTTGCTATGCTGGCTGAAACATCTCGGGGTTTTTTTATTGTTTGGGTTGAGTTCACTCCCTCTTGCCCCCACCTCCCCTTTCTGTTTCTCCATAGTATTTCAGATGTTTTCTGGAAGTTTTTCAACTCTAGTGGACAATTTTAGATTATTTCACCTATAATCTACTTCTGGTTGATCGGTTGACTGAGTGCTGTGGGGATTTATTTATTTCTTTCTTTGCACTCCCACATCAAACTGGTGCAGACTTGTATTGGAAGCTGAGAACAACGAGCTGTGTCCATTGTAACGAATTAAGGTTGAATATTTCACTGCTCAACGTGCTGAGTGGTTTGGGGGGTACATTTCTGTCTGATGAAATTCAGTGAACATTAATTTGCAGTCATTGTGGACTTTTTACAGATAAATGAAGAATTTGACACAAGAATACTCGTCCGTTGTTCCCGTATTAATGCAAAACATGCTTCAACTTTAAGAAGTAAAGAATAAGGTGGTCTGAAACTCTTAGGTCTGAGACTGATCGAGTGATAATGTCCTTTTAGGGTTCACTGGATCATGACATGAACAGCTTGACCTTAGTACTTCCCAAAGGGTGTCAGTGATGCTGGAGCAGAGAGAAAGTATGGTTAGGAAAAAGGTGGCTCTAAGAATTAGTTGCTGTGTTCTTAAAATAACTAAATCTTCTATTTAAGAAGTGGAAAGATCTTCATCTTACAGAACAGAACTCAGTATTGTTCAGCTGGAAACATCTTTATCTATATGCCTGTGTCCTTCAGGGCTATCTGGAAATTGTTCTGTTTGTCCATAGCAAGCATAACCATTTATCATCCCTTATTCAGAGAAGAAAAAAGAATAAACTTGATAGAGGAGGTCAACTGTCTTGAATAAATACATAACATCTACCTATGATCTGCTAGTCTGTCCACGTGTACACAAGAAGCCCTTAGAAAGAGGTCTGAGAGGAGAGCTGGGGGAAAACAGGTATTTGTTTTATTTATTTATTTAATCATTTGGCTCACAAGAAGCAGTAGAGTTGATTGCCAGTTGAGCACCTCTTCCCTCTTTCTCCTGGGAGTCAGTCTCTTTTTATCTTGTAATCCTAATGCAGGCTCAAGGACTTCAATATTAGTAATTGCTTGAGACAGCACCACAGTAAACCACTTAAACTTCAACAAGTACAAATAATGTAATTCTTCTGTCATAATCTCTACCTGGTGCTAATATGTTGTATAAGTATTAAATAGATTACCTGATAAGGCCTCTTGCATAGCCCCTTCAAGTTACTGCACACATTTCCACTGAATTTCATGAGTGTAACTTGCTTGAGATAAAGATAAGATACTAGCTAAAGTTTTGTGGAAGTTAATATTGTAGCCCCTGTATGGAACTTCACCAACACAGCTTGAAGCTCAAATCTACTGTCAGTGGTGAGAAAAAAAACCCCAAACCAACCAAACAAATAAAACCCCAACCCTGCTTGTGATTCCTTGGCCAAGAGCGTAGACTGAAACACAGAGAATGTTGTGTCTTCTTCAGAAACAACCCTTCTAAAAATGAAAGCTGCTCTAAGGAAAATAACTGAATAACTTCTGGTAGTCAACAGGGTGATTCCCTAGCCAAGGAAACTGTAGAACAACAACTAATAATAAGTATTATTATTATTATTAAGGGTTGAAATGAACCTTCTTCATTTAGGCTACAGCCAAAGCAAGGCAAGAAAACATATCATCGCATAAGGTGTGGTGAGCTTGTAGCCAAAGAGAAGAGCTCGTTAGCTAGGATTTCCCAAAGACCATGCTGTTAACTATGTTGCAAGCAATCATTTCCTGTCAAGATATCAAATGATAAATCAAAGTTGTTGCATAAAGAATGGGGATAGTCAGCAAAGGGCAGAATGAATCATAACCTCATTGCAAGATGCTTTTACGGTAGTGACTGCTGTTTACAGATGAAGCATGAAATGTATTTACAGTATTTGTAAATACATTTGTCAGTATTTACTTTTGACAGTATAGCTTTGATTTAAACTCTGGAAGCAACAGAGCAGTGTTGGTGACACTCTCTCCATTAAATGTTAATGTAGTTCTGCGTGTGTTGTTTCAATAAGTATCTTCCTTCTTTTCATACTGCACATATTACATTTTATTTGATAGCACTTAAAGCCATTTGACATCCCCTTCTTCTGATGCTATTTTATGTTTATTATCTAAAGGGAAATGCAGTGCTTTATATTTAGCATAGTTCAGTTTCTTAGCTCTGATGATTTTGTGTTTGTGGTCATGGGAGTGTTGTCTGGAAGGGAGCTATGGGGTCACCTAATCCAGCTGCCTGCTTGAAGCATGATGTGTTGCCAAGGCTAGATCCATCCAGCCAAGGCTGTGTCTAGCTGTGTCTTGAAGAGTCCTACCTCTTCGGGAAAAAAATTTTCTGCATGTTTAACGTGAGCCTCCCAAGGCATGGTTGTGACCATTGTCCCCTGTAACATTGTCCACTAATACCAGGAAGAGTTTGGGTTTGCAGTCTTTGTTGCTACCCTTCAAGGAGCTGCCTGCTGCTGTTCCATATCTCCTTTGCCTCCTCTTTGCCAGGCTAAAGAAGTCCAGCCACATCAACCTTCTCATTGTGCGAGTCTTTCCTCAATCAGCTGCTCAGACTATACAAAAATGGGGTGGAAGTCCCGGTTTTATTGAAAAACAACATACACCAAGTCACTGAAGACTTGGGGAGACAATATCTATCTACCCTGGCAAGCATCCTTCCCTTCAAAGAAGGACAAAAATGGGTTTTGCAGGAAAGCGTCGATTTAGTGGTTGATGGCACACAGCAGGAAAACTTCCCCTTTTCTCTCAATGTTCTAGGGATTTTGAAAGAGACAGGATTTTATGGATATTGATATTTTTAAATTGACCAAGCGCTAACTGCTTCGGGTGGTCTTGTAAATTGGCAGAGATTTGTATGAACTGCATCAGTTTGACTTCAAAGATGAACGCTGTTGGTTTATGAAGTCTTGCATCTGTTACGAGACAAATCTGTACCTGCTTTCTATGGCTGTATGCAGCTGTATCTGTGTCCAGCTTGAAGGGCTGGATGAAAGCAAGGCTGAAAATGTTCACACGGTAGTAGAAACTGGATGTGTTAGATCTTCCTGTCCATTTTGTTTCCTCCTGCCTTGTCCCCTAAGCTTTTCAAGTGGTTGTTGTATTTATTTTTTGTGGGGGTTACCACCTCAGTCAGCTTACTGAGGCTTTTGAAGAAAATACAGAAGGTTTCCAATGATTGAGGTTGTTACTACAACAACTAACAGGGTGTCCTGTCTCAGCCTTTCAGAGCCGTGCTGGTAGCTCGTATGTGCCCCAGTGTGCAAACTGGAAAAAAGAAAAAAAAGTGGAACAAAACTGTTGTAATTTCACATCGTTAGGAACATCACACTGAATCCCACAGAAGGTTCATCTTCTCGTGTAACCTGTTTCTTACAATTGCCTACAAATGTCTTCAGGAAGCTAGACAAGAAACCTCTCCTAGCATTCAGTTTTCACTTCCAAGAGATTCCTTCCCCTGTGCAATCAATGCCTTAGCAACTTCTCAGAGGCTGTGTGTTAAAGGCCCTGCTAAATCATTGCCAATGGGTTAATCTTTCACAAGCTCAATTCCTTATTTGGATCCACTTGTGATCTCCAAATCTTAACTGTGTTCCTTGCTACCATGTATTTGTTATATAAAATCAGTTACTACATTTTACATGTTGGTTGGTATTTTTACAGGGTATTCACTGTTTCTTGAACTGTGATGATAAATCTGTTATCTATATTTTGCTTTTTTAATATGTCTTTGAGTATAATGATTTACACTCTTAAAGAAAAACCTCTCAAGCACTGTGTTTCCTGCAAAGGGGTTTCTGGTCCATTCTCCTGGACAGGATATTGTATTTGTAAAACCATTGGATTATTTTTTTTTTCCCCCCTCTTTGGCTAGAGCTTTTTTCATCTAACAGATAAGCTGAAATGAATATCAGTTGTTTTCTTAAGGCGATTGATTTGTATTCATCATGGACTCTGTCTTGCATTAAAACCCGAGTACTCAATATCACAGATCTGCACATGAAAATTTATTCAGGTTGTGCATATCTGTGCTAAATCATTTACAAGTATTTCTGAGTGTACATTGTGCTGTGATGTTATTCATTATTAAAATACTTTTGGCTCATCCTGTTGGAGCAATGGGGCATAAACACCTGGAAACAAGCTCAGCATTTTGATACCCTTCTCACAATAAACTGCTGTATCCATTTTATAACTGTCTGTACTGTAAATCTAGGGTGCAGAAAATAATGGAAATGTGGGACTTGGGATCACATTAAAAGTTTAGGAAAAAATATCTCTCCTTCTGCCTAGTTCTTTGTAAATGGTGTTGTCAGGTGCTAGAGTTTAACTGATGGCAAATGCTGTAAACTTTGTCATTTGTCGTATGCTTGTCAACCTTTGCAAGTATGTCTGACAAAACACCCTGTGAGAATCAGACTGGAATGATGAAGTTCTGAGAATGGAGTTTCTGAGGGTGGCCACCTGCTATAGTGCACCATGTCTGTTGTTTAAGCAGGTCAAGACAGTGCTTGGAAGAGTGGCACTGCCAGCGTGGGACAGGTATCACTGAAGGCTGAGATGAAATAATGATGCAGACCTCATGAATCCAGCATTCATGGGCATAACTTCACGATGACAAAATCTGTTTTTCCGTGCTGGTGTGCAAAGCTTGCTGTAGGTCACCAATATCACGTCTGGGAAATGCATGGCAGCTGCTACCATGACATTAAGCACACTTTATTTGTCTAATTGCTGTTCACTGGCTCGCTGTTGGTGGATCCATTATCAACAGCTATTTAATTGAGGTGTGTCATGATGGTATTTTACTCCTGGCACCATAGCGGTGTGGAGGTACTTATTAGTGTATTTACAGAGGCTGGATGCCTCTGCCAGGAGCTGTAGGCCTTTTTGGTGTGCGCACAGCAGGGGCAAGAGGAGAGGTCTGGGAGCGCGTGGGAGGAGAGGTATTTCTCTGAGGTACTGTAGAATTGAAGCAGTCTCTGCTGGCATTACCAGAGCACCCAGGAACTGTGGGTTAACCTGCAGTAAACCCACAGTAAATCCTTTGTTTTGAGGGTTTCTAGATGCTTATGACTTTGCCACCCTTTTGCTTGTTCATTTAAAGCTGCCTTATGGTTTTTGAAGCCTCTCATTGGACAGTAGGAAACTGCCTTGTATTAAGGTGGGTAGCAACAGAATTGGTAGAATTTGCATTTAGAAGAGTGATGGCAAGATGCATTAACCTGATGTCAAGGCTGGAGGCAACTAAAAAATTCCCTTTTATAATAGCTGCTTTTTCTGTTGTGTATTTTTTGAGAGGCTGGGAAGTACAGTTGCTAAACATTTGTAAAAGCAGATGGGAAGGCTCTGTGAAATACTGCAACTTCTCAGGAGCCCTGAGATAGGCAAAGTCAGCTTTTGCCTGAAGTACAGAGGCCCTGTGGGAAGACTGAAAGGTATATGCATCTAATATGAGTGGCTGTTTATAACACATTTCTTAGAATTCTGAGTTACCGCTTTCGTTTTGTACGTAGAGACACAGTATTTTTATTATGATGTGAATGTTTTGCAAATGATGTTGAATTCAGCTATGTTTTCAATTCTTAATTAAAAACTAATACGTGAAGCTGTGTGTTATGAACCATACTCATTTTGCTGAGCATGTTTGAAGTTCTTCTGAAGTGGTCTAAAAGCCCTGTGCTCTAGAAGGGTTGCCTGCCTCTTTTGCATCACAGCAGGTGGGGTTTCACTATTTCCTTGTTGTCCCACTCTCTTTTCCTCATGTTTTCCCCCTTTATAAAGCATTGTTATTTTCCTCTCTTTTGGAGCTTGGGAGAGTACATGCATGTTCCCCACTGGTTAGGCAAGTGGACCTGTGTTGAGAAGGTAACAGCACTGGTGTCCAGTGACTGTATCTTTCTGTCCTTGTCACAGTCGCTGAGGACCTGTGGGCTTCCTCACTAATCCTCTCTGCTCTTTGGTGCTCTTCCCAGTTAGCCAGGACTTCCCACTGTTTGAACTGGGATCCCCTTTCAACTTCCTATCTCACCTTGTAGTAAAGACCCTAATTTAGTGTTGGCCAGATGAGTCTGCACGCCTCCCCTTTTCCTGTGCAAAAGCCGTGGCTGCAGAGTGATCAGATTTACTGCACAGGCATACCCTCTGCATGAGCTAAAATGATGCTGCAAGGAACCCAGCTGTACGCAGGGACTTCTCTTCAGGGTGGACCAAAAGGTACCTGTGTAGATTTACACGTGCACACGTTACACCAGTAACAAAGGGGTCTGAGGTACCTTAAAGGGGATTTGTTGTATCTATAGATATATCTGTTTATATACACAACCTAAACTCATCTCACACCTCATTAGCATGACTTCAGGATGCCAGGTGATGCACATCTTAAAGAATGCATTGTGGATGCTGCTGTCTACGTTAGCAAGTAATATGCATTAAAATAGGAGACATTTCAAGAATAGGCAAGTGCTGGGTTTCCTGCTCTGTGGAAATGGATGAGGGTTATCCCAGCAATTTATTGGCATATACCAACATTATTAAACAGATTGATTCTTTTTATTTTTTTGCACCTTTGGATTAATCCCTTTTTTTGATGTTTCTAGATCTTGTAATCTTTGTTTTATGATAAAGTGTAAGAGAGCTTTTTGGGAATAATCCATTCTGTGGCATTTAAGAAAAATCCAATGCATGTGAGAAGCAGTTGTTACCTTCACTTTCCCAGAACTTTGTATTTTTGTGTGGCTGTTGAGCAGAATTACCAATGTCACCGGAGGAAAATATTTTGTTAATAGGCTAATTTCAAGTGCACTTCTATAGCAAATCAGCACTTACAACAAAATAATTGAGGGTTAGGAATGTTCTCTTGTTAGGTGTCTTTAAGTAAACAATTTTGAGAGTCTTTCATCATAAATAGTGACAAGGGACCACGAAATATTCCAAGAACAAGCTATTGAGTATTTCAGTGGTATCTTAAGAGAAATAAATACTGTTATTTGCCTGGTATCTTCTCTTTTTTTCTTCTCTTTCTTTTTTCTTCTCTTTCTTTTTTCTTCTCTTTCTTTTTTCTTCTCTTTCTTTTTTCTTCTCTCTCTTTTTTCTTCTCTCTCTTTTTTCTTCTCTCTCTTTTTTCTTCTCTCTCTTTTTTCTTCT